>LPNX010924671.1:204757-234343 GCA_001517045.1 Pseudotsuga menziesii
CAACCTTAGTGGCTAGGAATAGAGTACTGTGCCTCAGCCACGGGGATTTGAACTGGGTGTGGAACTTACCAAATGGCCAAAAACATTCACAACTGTTTTAGCTAACCTTGGGATGCCCCACTCTTGTGGTTTTTGCGGAAATGGTTCTCCAGGATCTCCCACACTCATTCCCTCTTCTTATCCAATACAATGCTCTTGCAACCTTGATTCTTCCTTTTACAATTTCAAGCCATCTTTGGGGTTGAAGAGCTTGGCTTATTAGACCAAGATTTTTCTAGATATATCTCTACATTGGAAATTGTAGTCATGCCTTTTCAGGACAAATGAAGGTACTCACATCATCATTTATCTGATCATCATACAGAACTGTGTCCTAGAATGTCTGAAAAATGTGTAATAGCTAGGGAATGAAATACTAAAAGAAATGTACTTACAACTTTGGCATTTATTGTAAGGTATCTTTTTCTCAAATCTCATGAGTTTCCTTTAAAATAGCAGTCAATTCTTTCAAATGTAGTCGGTGGCTGTAGTCTATACTGATGATCAATTTGTGGACTTACTTGCAGAAAAATATGCATACGAGATTTATAATTTTCGTGGATAGGATTGGTTTTTCCCTTCGAAAACATAAATTGTTGTTTGGCTCACTGAAGAAGACTTCAGACATCATAATGGAGAACATGAGCATTACAATTTGCAATGAAATTTCTTCTTGTAGAATATGTTGTGAAATAGAGGTTTTACGCAAATGTGGCTAGGAGGCAATGCAGTGCAATATCTCATGCCATTCTTATGTGAATGTGCCAAAAGATACCAAAGTTATCCTCAACAAATTATGGTGAACTCTATCATAATATATTGTTTGTAGGGGCATTAAAAGGTATCACTTTGGGTAAATCCTACCCTCTAAATTCTTGGCTTATCTTTGATAATGAAGTGGATAAGATTGAGGAACCATTCTTACAGGATTTGGTGATGTTACTTGCAGTGCTGTTAAATGATAATAGTGTTTGGACAAAGGCAGATACTTCCCGCTTACTACATTATTTCCTGAAAAAGGAGTTTCAAAATGCATCTACTGTCAATAGATTTACAAATATTATACCACATATTTTCCAAATCCTTGTTCTAATGGTGCGGAAGAGAATTGTGAACTCAAAGGAAATCAATCAAGACTTTTCTTTGGAAGAAGTGAATACAGGAAACATGCAAGAGGGCACATGCTAGTGGCTGCAAAGAGATATTTCTGGACCACCCTTAATATTATGTTAAATGGAACAGGCAGGTGAATGGAAACTTTTATTGACAAATCATTGTTAATTTGATTGGATACTTGTATGAAATAAGTGAACTTCTATTGCTTATGATAGTAATTGGATTCATTTACATAATGGAGAAATGGTAGCTCAGAAAATAAGTGGAGTTGTTGTTGAACTTCAGTAGATAACATGTGCTCTTTTGTTAGAAAAGGCTACCTCGTTAGACCTTAAATGAATTTTTTGTTTTGGCTATGGAAAAGCTTCCCTTTCCATAGCTGACATGACTTTTTGTTGTGAGAAAAATCTCCATTGTCATACCTAAAATGATATGTTTTGGTGGAAAAAGGCTACATTGTCATACATAAAATGCAAGAAAATGTATATATGACAAAAGACTCCCATGTTGTAATTCCCATGTCAATTTTCTCTGATTTCTGGTCATAGCTTTAGCTGATGCATGTTAGGCTCTAGTTTTATCTAAAATGTGGAAGAGTTTCTTTTTATTTGTGTGGAATTTAAATGTGCGAACTCTCTTTTTCTAGTGAGAAAAGCTTAATTTTATTAATAGATAACAAAAATACATTCTGCAAAAGAGGCTTGTTTCTAAGCCTTTTCAAAATACTTCTTTTCAACTCAAACAATTTGTCCCATATGTGGTCCCAAAATCCCATACATAGGTTTACAACCATATCACCAAAACAATAAAGTCTTTCATCTGATCGAAACCAAAAATTTGTATATCCAACAAGATTTTCCATGCCGAGAATCACTGATTTGAGTGTCACATCTTTGAAAATTGCTGAAAGTTTCGATTAGAATTTAGTCTAACTAAATAGGGCCAAATCATCTATGAACTCCGGTAGTAAATGTGGTAGCTCTCACATATGCACTTGTTTATTTAGGGAAGTTATTTCATTTTGACCCTCAAGTTGCATAATCAAATGATAAGATGACTAGTATTTTTGTGTATCTTATACCAAATAGAGATATTGTATAGGGGAACCTTGTAGCTAAAAAGATGATTTGCTAAATTTATGCAAGTTTATTGCTTGTTAAGACAAATAGGTGAATGAATACACATGTTTTTTTGTTTAAATGAAAATATGATTGTTGATTAAGATCATGAAACTTCAATGAAGGGTCAAGATTTATATCGGATCCATGATTTCTTTGTTCTCTGAGATGTGTTTTAAAATCACTATATTTTGATATTCCCAAGGAATAAATAAAAATATGCATTTGACTAGTCCTGCGAGGACTCAAGTGTGCTGGATACTGTTTTGTTGTCCATCATTCAAAAACAAAGAAATTTAAGAAAACTATTAAAATTCTTCCTTATATATTCTCTCGGATACTCAATTTGTCATCAATACAAAATCATCAAAAGAGTCCTAATATCTAAACCAACAATACAACAAGACGAGCATAACCAGTGTCTACATCCCTCAGCTATGACTCTGAGCTAATCTGCCATTAAGTGGTTGTTAGTACAAGTCTTTTCTAAATAAGATAGGAAGTGAATTTTCTAAATTCTTGTTTGGTTTAGGTACCCTTCTATAACAACAAAGTATATTTAGAAATCTTGTCTACCATTGAGTTGAAATCACATATCTTGAATCACAAAGACTTGGAGAAGGCTCAACTGGGTCTTGGGCACAACAACAATAGAGCCAACGGGAAATTCAATGTCAATAGAGTGGATAACATGGTTATATAGGCTATTAGTCTTCTCGATACCTTGTACAAGGACATCAACGCCTTCTGCAAGAGAGTAAGGTATTGGAAGTTTAAACTTAGTTTTGTTTTTACTTTTTTCTGGGTTTTATATGAAACAACGTTTAAGATAGTTCAGTAAGGGTAAATTCTAATAGCTGTCTTTTATACAGGGAAAAATATCAAAATAATGGTGAGGTACCATTACTGGAACATGCACCAATCATGGGAACATACTCAACATACTTGTTTTCTGCAGGCCTGCAATCCATGACTGAGGAGGAATTGACTGCAAACAATGAACCATGTTGCTCAAATAAATTTGACAAAAGTGGGAGCTCTTTAGTGTTTTCTCTCAAATCTGTCACTGACTATTCAGAAAGTTGTTGATTCTTCTTTCCTATCATCTCAAACTTAGGTTTTTTCTCACTTGTGTTCTCAAACTCAACTCGCAAAATGTCTGACAATTTTGAATGTAAAGACTCTCTCTTTGAGCCCTTTGACAAACTCCACATATTAACCTTTGTTCGATCATCTGAGCTGCTTGTCAACTCACCAATGTCTGGTCCAAACAATTTTCCTTCGGTGGTCAAATTCTAAGCTAAAACCATGTGGGGGTAAGTGAAATGTTTGGATTTGTTTTTTTAAATGCATCAATAGGCGTCACTTTTTTGACGTTCTTCCGACACTCCGGTAAACCCATCCGATGGCCGTGTCATGACTTCGACACTTCTGCCCATCGGACTGTGTAGGAAGGCCAAATGTTCCAGTGTCAGAGGGTGTCAGATTTTTGATAGTTTCTAGATAAAAAGACTGATGACACCACCATTCCTCTGACACTTCTGTCCATCGGAAGGCCGACGCTTCAAGGGTCAGAGGACGTCGAATTTTCGACGGTTTATGCAATTTTGGTTGGCACTTTGGAAGGAAAAATAGTCAAATATGCGACACAATGGTATGTTGGATCTTCGACCCACATTAGTAAAATGTCAAAGATCCAACGTTACACCACTGATGCCAAAAAAAAGTATATGTGTCGAAAATGCGACAGAGAAGTGTCGAATTTTAGACATGCAAAGTGTCATATTTTGGGTTGAAATTCTATTGTGTTATTTACATAGGATCTTATTTGCATTGTGAATATACATTGTATGGAAGTACAACTAGTCAAATTTTTTAATCTTGGATTACACCACAAACCACTTTTCTTACTCTACATTGAATGGCATCCAATTGCACTGATTGATCTTCACACTGGAGGCTGCCTAGTGTTAGATGACACTTTATTGACTTTCATATGAACAATTTGTTGTATCTTTCTGGATGATTGTAGAAAAAATGCTGAATTAATAGAGCTGAAAGCATCATGAATACTTGGCATAGGAATATGTTGGCATACATGTGTTTATTGGATTAGGACAGTTTTATACAAAGACATCTTAGGCATACCCCTAGTGGAAAAGGAACCAGGACCATCAGTGGAGTTAGACTTCGAAACTCATTGTGGGCCTCTCCTAGGCTTACCCAGAAAGAGAGATGTTGAGTTGAATTTAGCACATTCTACATCATCCTATTTAAAACCTTCTTTGTATGCAGAATTTAGACCCAATACTAGTGAAAGAGAGGGCAAAGAATTAGTAGAGTATTGAGTCTCATCACGTACATGATTTGGTTTGGTAAGGTAACACATAGGCATTGAAGGACCATCTTGTGTAGACTCAGTATCCTTAGATTCAGCATAAGTCCTAGCCTGTGGGCATTAGAGAGAAAAAAAAATCAATACTCCTTCAAATAGACAATGATGAGGAAATTTTAGTATTTTAATAAATAAAACAATGTCTTTATTTACACGGATCTTATTTGCATTGTGAACATACATTGTATGGAAGTACAACTAGTCAGATTTTTTTAATCCTAGATTACACCAGATACCACTTTTCTTACTCTGCATTGAATGGAATCCAATTGCATTAGTGGATCTTCACACTGCAAAGGTTTCCTAGTGCTGTATGACACTTTATTAACTATCATAGGCACAATCTATTGGATGCTTTTGGATGAGTGTATACAAAGTGTTGAATTAATAGAGCTGAAAGCATGAGGAATACTTGGCACAAGAATATGTTGGTATAAATTTGGTTGTTGGATTGCGATAGTTTTATACAATGACATCTTAGGAATACCCCCAGTAGAAAAGGCCCCAGGACCATCAGTGGAGTCAGACTTCAAAACTAACTATGGGCCTCTCCGAGGCTTACCCAAAAAGAGAGAGGTTGAGTTTAATTTAGTGCATTCTGCATCATCCTGCTGAAAACCTTCTTTATATGCAAAACTTAGACCCACTACCAGTGAAAAAGAGGGAAGAGAATTAGCAGAGCATGGATTCTCATAACGTACATGCTTTGGTTTTGTAAGGTAATGAATAGGCATTGAAGGACCATCTTGTGTAGACCCATGACCCTTAGATTCAACATAAGTGCTAACCTGTGGGTATCAGAGAGAAAAAAAAATCAATAATCCTTCAAATAGACAACGATGAGGAACTTTTAGTATTTTAATAAATAAAACAATGTCTTTATTTACATAGTATCTTATTTTCATTGTGAATATATATTGTATGGAAGTACAACTAGTTAGATTTTTTTAATCCTGGGTTTAACCACAAACAACTTTTCTTACTCTGCATTGAATGGCATCCAATTTCATTAATGGATCTTCACACTACAAAGGCTACCTAGTTTTAGATGACACTTTATTCACTGTCATAGGAACAATATATTGTATGTTTTTGGATGATTGTAGACAAAGTGATGAATTAACAGAGCTGAAAGGATGAGGAATACTTGGCACAAGGATTATGCTGGTATACATTTCGTTGTTGGATTGCAACATTTTTAGACAAATAAATCTTAGGCATACCACTAGACTCCAGTACCAAAGGCCCCAAGACCATCCGTGGAGTCAGACTTCAAAACTAACTATGGGCCTCTCCCAGGATTACACAAAAAGAGAGAGGTTTAGTTGAATTTAGTACAATGTACATCATCGTGCTAAAAACCTTCTTTGTAAGAAGAACTTAGACCCACTCCTAGTGAAAGAGAGGGTAGAGAATTAGCAAAGTATGGAGTCTCATCACGTACATGATTTGGTTTTTTAAGGTAACACATAGGCGTTGAAGGACCATCTTATGTAGACTCACTACCCTTAGATTCATCATAAGTGCTAGCTTGTGGACATCAGAGAGAAAACAAAATTAGTACTCCTTCAAATAGACAACGATGAGGAAATTATAGTATTTTAATAAATACAACAATGTCTTTATTTACATAGGATCTTATTTGCATTGTGAATCTACATTTTATGGAAGTAAAACTAGTCAATATTTTTTAATCCTGGATTACACCACAAATCACTTTTCTTACTCTGCATTGAATGGCATCAATTGCATTGATGGATATTCACACTGCAAAGGCTGCCTAGTGTTAGATGACACATTATTGACTGTCATAGGAACAATTTGTTATATGTTTCTGGATGATTATAGACAAATTGCTGAATTAACAAAGCTGAAAGAATGAGGAATACTTGGAGCATGAAATGCTGGTATACATTTGGTTGTTGGATTGTGACGGTTTTAAACAAAGACATCTTAGGCATACACCCAGTAGTAAAGGCCCCAGTACCATCAGTGGAGTCAAACTTCAAAACTAACTATGGGAGTCTCCCAGGCTTACCCAGAAAGAGAGAGGTTGAGTTGAATTTAGTAGAGTCTGTGTCATCCTGTTGAAAACCCTTTTTTATGCAGAACTTAGACCCACTACTACTAAAAGAGAGGGCACATAATTAGCAGAGTATGGAGTCTCAGCACACAAATTATTTGGTTTTGTAAGCTAATGCATAGGCGTTGAAGGAACATCTTGTGTAGACTCACTACCATTAGATTCAGCATAAGTGCTAGCCTATGAGAATCAGAGATAAACCAAAATAAGTAATCCTTCAAATAGACAATGATGAGGAACTTTTAGTATTTTAATAAATAAAACAATGTCTTTATTTACATAGGATCTTATTTGCATTGTGAATATACATTGTATGGAAGTACAACCAGTGAGATTTTTTAAATCCTGGATTACACTGCAAGCCACTCTTCTTACTCTGCATTGAATGGAATCCAATTGCAAACCCTAAATGTTGTGTACCAAATCCTTAAAATAACATAATAAACCAGAGTAGACAAAATTTACAAAAGAAATGAGCATGGATCACAAATTTAAAATAGATCCAAGAGATAAGTTGCAATATGAATATCTCCTAATAGACTAGGATAACCTCCTCCAAATATCCCCAATACCTTGATATATCCCAATCCTACATCCCCTCCCTACTAAATACTACATTGACCTCTACACATATTATAGACATATAATCACACATTTCGCATGTGGGAGCCCATAATGAAGAAATTTATTGCATATACATTTAACACTCAATGCTTCTAAATTCAACTATACTTATACATTAAATGCCATATATACCCCCCATAGCGTATAGGGTCATAACACTAAACTGTATGCTTTTACTTCAGGTGTCTCTTCTAGAAGGTGTTGGTGTGCAATAGCTACTGAGCTATCAATGCAATATATCACTTGGAAACTAAAATAGTTTAGACCTTCGGAGAAAAATGAAATTAGTTTCACAAAATAATCTAGTAGTGCATTCAGCAGCAAGGACAGTTGAAAAGCCGACAGCAGGGACTATCGTAAAAGGAAACAAGTTAATCTGATATGTTTATAAATGACAAGGTTGAAAATTTGAAGCCAGTGAATATTTTTGCAAATCTATAAAGTATGAAAAAATTTGGTAATCTCAGACACTTTGCAGTGCATGTGACACTAAAAATGAATTTGAATGGTGCAATAATTTCATTGGTTAGTTCCAGAATATTGGTTACAATGGAATTTGAATGGCGATATAACTTCATTGGTTAGTTACAGAATATTGGTCACAATGGAATTGGTTGCAAAAGAAGTGTGGTTCTGTCAAACCAACAAAGAATAGTGGTAGAATAGTAGGATCTCAATTCCATTTGATTCAAATGTAAAACAATTAACTGCAAGATTGGATCCACATGTAAGGAAATTGTGTAAGCTATGTACAGTTGGAACACCATAAATGGGGTTTGTGATTTAATAAAATTCTTCCTTTTTTATCCAAAACAATGTCGATGTTAAATCCATCTAAAAATTGAAAAGAACATTACTTCTTACATAATAATAGAAAAGGTGCTAGTAAACAGATTAAACAAGATTCTGAACAATTTCATCACATGGATACAGAGCTTGGATTGTAATATCACTTCCCAAGATACCATCCCCTCCTTTTAAACAGACAAAAGGAGAGGTATGCCATTTAAACTATACATGTCCAAAACATATGATTGATTGAACTAAATATTCCTACAGAAAAGGATAGAACTCTTTGGGTTCATTTAAGCTTGGAGATAATGGTTCCAAGCATGTTACTTGAGCATCTTATTTTTTCTTGGTAAATGGAGTATCAACTAATATTTTGTGTCCTTAAAGATGTTTTTTCAATGGGTATCTCATGCCCCTTTACCTATTTATCACTCTAGTTGAATATCAGTTAATTGATAAACCAGTCCAAATAAATTTAAGAATGAAAGGAGTCGAAATCTTAGATATAGGAGATAGAGAATCCAACTTACTATTTGTTCATGGTACGCTCTTTTATCAAGTTAGAATCATTAAATATGGAACAACTACTGGGAATTCATTTAAAGGTTTCAAGAGAGAAAATTGGAGCAAAAATCCAGGATTTTATATTCAGTGTCCTTCAAACTCAAGAAAATATTAGTAGAATACTAAATTGTGAAAGCGCCTCTCTCCTTGTATAATATTTGGTAGTTCCTTTAACTCACAGTCCAGAAAAAGTTTTGAAATGGGAGGATAATGCTACAAAGATCACAGCTAGATAGGACAATTCAATGTTCAAAAAAATGTCCCTATAAGGCAGGATCACTCTTATCAAGATGGTTGTGCAATATATACCAGCCTACATATTCTTTAGCCTTAGTAACCCCAAAAATTGTTTTCAAGGGAACTAGAGAAAATCCACAGACAAAATTTTTGAGTTCTACAAACAAATGCAGATGGTGATCTGCAATCCAAAATCTTCATGAGGTCTAACTTAGAAAATGGAAATATTTCAATATAGCTCTCGGAGGACAAGATTATTTGGATATCTTACAGTGCACATAATGGAATATATTTTGAAAGAATAAATATACAATAGAGTTTTAGTGAGAATTGATTCCTTCCCCAAAAGGATTTTCCACCTGGAATGGGTATCCAACAATATAGGAAACTAGCTCAAACTTAGAGCTTTCAACAAGTAAAAAATGATAAAATGGTCTTGCTTTGGGAATCTTCAAGGGTACAAACTTAGCCTTTAGCAAAAGTGGGAAACCTGGCACAATCCAAATATGAATTTGAAATAAACAATTGGATAAGAATAGACATGGAGACATCGGAAGTTTCTTTACCTTAACTAGCCTTCATAGAAAGTAAAGGGAAGTTGACATTCTCATTGCTGGACAATCTAAACCATGAATTAAAAGAATTTGGAAACTTATCCAAAAGATAAGAATCCCCTTCTTGAATGAATAATATGGAGTAAGATGGGGCATATAAAGATCATGAAAGTTTTCAGTTTAACAAACTTATTTGTTGTAAATCGAAGAAGATGGGAATATTGTACACAATAAAAGTTGGACAAAAAAATGGAATCAAGGTTCTTACAATAAAATTGTAGATCTCATCTACCCTAATCAAATACTGATCTATGACAATATGTAGAATGATGTTTCCTTGGTCCATGTATGTGCTACAATTGTAGCACAGAAGGAATAAAAGGTAGATGCCTTCTAGTCAAATGCATAAGCATCATTGGCATGCTGGGACAACCTGAAGGTAACAATGAGAAAGTCCAAAAGGAAATGTAAAATAGAATTCACCTTACTTTTTAGAAAGTGTGCCGAAGGTAAATACAAATACAAAGTACTGAAGATGCTATGGAAACCTATGGGAGATACTACCATTTTTAATAATTTGAACCATACAGAAAGAACCAAATTACAGGATCTGAAGGAAAGGGAAAGTTCAAAACTTTTATATGTGTGAATGAACATTAAAGGAACTTGTTCAAAACAATCAAATCTATTGAAAAAATAGCATCAAGATAAAACAAAATCCAAAAACCGATACTCGTTAAAGAATATAAAAGGTTGGCACACGAATTCCTGGTTGTAGCTATCAAACAAAAATGAGCATAGTTAAAATTCCTTGAATGCAGATATATTTGCACTAACTATTAAAAAAACTTTTTGGAAGATATCGATACCTGAAATTAATCCAAATAATATTTTCTATCTAGGCAATATACAATAATATTTTAGTACTTTTGGCTTGAATAAATATAAAAATGTCATGGATTTCTTGACAAACAAAAATCGAAACCAACAGTTACTTCTAGGACACCCCTACAATTAACAATCAATAGATGCATAGCCTATATACACATTGAGAATTAAAGAAATTGTACCCCTCACTTTGGCCATCAGCTAAAGGACCATCTACCTTACACTTGGTAGCACATACTATATAGACTAGCAATCAAAGGAAGGGCACCCCACACTTTGGAAGTCAGCGGAAAGAAATCAACATTACACTTGGTAGTTTCATGAGACCCTCCACTTTAGCAATAAATGGAAAACTCACCTAAGAACTGACAAGCACCTCTTACAAACATATCAAAATAATAAGCAAAATTCTCAAGACAATGTTAGAGAATATAAAAGGCTTCCATACAAATTCTGGCTTGCAGCTATGAAACACAAAAATGATTATAGTCAAAATTCATTCAATGCAACAAACGGTGCATGAGTCATACTTGTAAGGATATGTTTGCACTAACTATTATAACAACTTTCTGCAAAAAATATCAAAAAGGAAGGAAAAAAAAATACTTCTAGAAATAATGAAATATAGAAATACTTGAAATTAATCCGAGTAACTTTTCTAATTAAACAATATACAATAATATTTTAGTACTTTTGGCTCGAATAAAAATAAAAATGTCCTAGACCAACTGAAACAAAACTCTAACCACTAGTTACTTTGTAGGACACCCTACAAATTAAAAATCAAGACAAGCACAACCTATATACACTTTGACAATTAAAGGAATGGAACCCCATAGACTTTGGCAGTCAGCTGAAAGAAATCTACCTTGCATTTGGCACTTAGTAGGAGACCCCGCACTTTAGCACTAAATGGAAACTCACCTTACACTTTGGAATTCAGCCATGGAACACCCTACATTTTGGTAGTAAGTTGAACGACACTACAACTTTGGTCATCAAAGGAAAGAAATGTCCTATTAAACAATGGCTGATCTCTAGGACAACCATTGTTAAATCTTCACCTGGTTTTAGAACATGTATCCAGATTCTAAATAATGGCAATACTAGATCAATCACACTTCCACTTCAATTCTTTCAGGGAAAGTTCGAAAACATACCTATCCAAATATCAAAAATGCAGTTGCAATCGTGCCCTTCCTCAAACCCCAAAGAAATATCATGCATCCTCTACCAACCTTGCCAAGGAAGAAACACATTCTTATAGTAGTAGGATGAAGTAAAATGACTACTAAAACAATGTACAAAAAGTACTTTTAAGGATTTATCTTAGGAAGCCAATAATGAAAGCATGGATAAAATAACTCTCATGGACAATGAAGGATAGATATTTTGAAAATGGGTGGTAACAATACTCAGAATTGAACATACGCTTTTGTTTTTTTTACAGCACTACATAACAAGCCACCATAACCCTCTTCCCCAACAATGAAGCACATATTATTCTAAAATTCGTAGTAAGGACATTGAGAATAAAGATTCCACCATGATTTTGGCTAGTCAGGTGCAGAAGAGTACCCACTTGCATAAGAATTTAGCTGGTCCTAACAAATACCTCAGATCTTATGGCTTCTTAGCCACTACATACAACATTAGAACTTAGAAGTTTAGTCCAAAATTGAATCAGGGAGTTGAAGCAAGAGAGTTGTTACCATCGATTACACATAGGACATTTAGAGAAATAGAAGACATCAACTGATAGCAATCCTAGGTTACAACATGATTCACCTTTCCGATTGTATATATAGTAGAATCTAGAATTGTCTTCCTACTCTATTATCCAAAATATTATCATCACAAACACATTCAAATTTCTCCAAAACAAAATATTTCAAATGTAAACGAACTTTAAAATAGGCCAATATAGTAGATACTTTTGATTACCTTGGTGACATCTGAGTCTGGAATTTCCTCTGGAATGTCATCATATCCCTGCAAACAAAGGTCGTAAATTGTTAATCCTTCACATTCAATCATATACAACCAAACACAAGTCATTTTTGCTTAAAACATACAATCATTACATATTGTTAAACTCAAGAAGAAACATAAATAAAACAGAAAAACAAGCAATGGGAAAAAATGAAAACAAATCACGACCTTGATATTCATACCTCAAGATTTTTTTCTTCTGGATCAGGAATGTATTCTTTGTCTTCCCAGTCTTCTGACTACACATACTCAACACATCACCATGAGGAAATGATTGCACACATTGATAGCAAACATTCACAATCACATGCAACAGTAGGTTATACCTTTTTGGCATTAGGATATTTGATTTGTTTTGGTGGTAAGATATCCCAATCGATTTATAAAATTCCATAATATTTCTCCTTGTTGTCAATGATAATGATGTAGGTAGCGTCAGGGCGAATAATGAAAGTATAAACACGAGTAAGTTGATCAGTTTCACACGATACATCCTTTTTGATAGGATGGTTCTTTCCACCATTACCAATACTTGCATGAACCTTCTTTGTACTATAACCACATATCGGGACCAAAGATGATACATCCATCACAAAAAAGTCTATTTAGAAATTAAAGCAAAGATACTACTTAAAATGTATACCTTGTTTCACAAAGGAAAGAAACATAACCTTAAGGCATCAACTAATGGAAGCAATGTTTAAGAGGGCTGAGTTGAGTAGGTACCTATAAGGTGTATCTCCACCAAATTTTTTTTGGTCAACATCACCACTCAGTAGCTTCACATATCCACCACCACAATCAAGTTTCTACTCATGCTTTACAGAAAATTCAAGAACAAGTGTCTTGTCCTTGTTGTTGAACTATGGAAACTACTTTGACCAACCCAGTAAGAAATAGTTTATCCTTAATACAAAATTCGAGATAACTGGACCAAGTTGAGGTGGCATGACTAAAAGAACGGAAACATAAAGCAAATTTTGCATTGCATGATCTTCATTCATATAACTAGAAAACCAACAGTAGATTTTTTCACATTCAAAATAGATTCCAATGAATACATATGTTCTAGCACAAATGGAATGGACAAAATTCAGTTATACCAAAGTTCATGTCGTAGATAAAAACATAGAGACATAATATAATGGAATATTTTCATGAAGCGGTCACCAACTTTTATAATTTGTTTTAATTCTGAGTGAGTCGATATTTTACGTTATAGACACACAATCAACATAAATGGAGACCCTCAGATACTGCATCTAATCATATATATACAAAGAGTTGATCTCATATTACACTACTCACTTGCATGAATAATTTGGAATTTAGGGGAAAGGAAAATATATACAAAATATTGGAAAGAATATGCAATTAGATTGGACATACATCCTCAGCTCGAGCTACAAATTTTGTGCTCAATTAACTAATATCCAAGAGCCCCTGCACACATTATTCAAAGTCATATCATACACAGTAACCATAACATCTGGCATAAAAATTACGAATCATTGCACTTTTAGTTTCCAGGTTCTGTAGACTAGCCATTACATTCTTTAATACTAATATAGTCATACTGATATGGAATATTTATATTTCAGAATAAAACTTGGATATTGGGAAAGAAATTGGATATTGCATTTAAGGTAGTTGAATATCTCAATGAATTATACATTAGGTTAAAGGACCTGCTCAATTGAGAAAGAACTTGGATATCACAGGTGGGATAGATGAATAATTATACTTTAGGTTAAAGGACCAACTCAATTGGGAAAGAACTTAAATATCGCATTTGAGATAGTTGAATATAAACTAGTGTATGGAAATTTGAACATAACACCTGTTGTCACAGAATGTGTAAGCTAACTAATTTGCATAAGATACTTGGAGGAAAAATAGACTGCATTTAAACACCCCACAACCACATTAAATGATGAAAGAAAACACAACGCCACATTAAATGTTGACAACAAAAAGAAAATGATAAATCCTCTATACAACATATTTGAACATGACACCTGTGGGCACAAAATGTGTAAGCTAACATCTTCCTATGATATAATTGGATGCCAATAAGATAGCATCTAATCATCTGATAACACCACATTAAATTCCGATGGCAAAGTCATTAAGACAATTTAAGATTGTGAATACAACAGGGTCTGACAATGTCTATGACCCCTGCTACTTGAAAGGAAATATCGATAATATAATATACCACTATAATAATAAGAATTTACAATAAATATACCACTATAATAAGAATTTACCATTATTATAAACATCACATAAAGAATTTGGAACAAGACCCAAAAAAAATTACCGGTCGGATGTACAACAATGTGTTGCTGATATGGCACTGCAACACCATATAGCTTTTAGCACGGTACCATAGTAGCATGGTGTTGGTGGAAACACAAAGTCCATAGTTTGAACATAAAATATGAAGGTTGAAGATGTAATTTAACTTGTCATGTCATCGAGTTTGTCTCCATTCCAACATGGTAATTTAATTGAATCGTTGAGAAAGAGTTCAAATATTCAGTGTCAGAATAGAAATGTCAGTGGATGACAAGGTTTACTATGGCACAAAATGCTCTGTTGAGACTTCGAGAGAAGATTATTGTAGGATAGTTCTTGATGCTTGAGAGGCAATGGAATATTGAAAGGCTCCCTCATAGTAAAATCATCCAAGCGGTCACCAACTTTTATAATCTGTTTTAAGTCAGAGTGAGTCAATATTTTATGTTATAGACACACAATCAACATAAATGGAGACCCTCAAATACTGCATCTAATCATATATATATATATATATATATATAAATATTTGATATCAAATTACACTTCCCACTTGCATGAATGATTTGGAATTTAGTGGAAAGGAAAATATATACAAAATATTGGAAAGAATATGCATTCAGATTGGACTTACAACCTCACCTCAAGCTACAAATTTTGTGCTCAATTCACTAATATACAAGAGCCCCTGCACACATTATTCAAAGTCATATCATAAATAGTAACCCTAACATCTGGCATAAAAAATACAAATTATTGCACTTTTAGTTTCCAGGTTCTGTAGACTAGCCATTACATTCTTTTATAGTAATCTAGTCATATTGATATGGAATATTTATATTTCAGAAGAAAACTTGGATATTGGGAAAGAAATTGGATATTTCATTTAAGATAGTTGAATGTCCCAATGAATTATACATTAGGTTAGAGGACAAACTCAATTGAGAAAGAACTTGGATATCACATGTGGGATAGTTGAATAATTATACATTACGTTAAAGGACCAACTCAATTGGGAAAGAACTTAGATATGACATTTGAGATAGTTGAATATAAATTAGTGTATGTAAATTTGAACATAACACCTATTGGCACAGAATGTGTAAGCTAACTAATTTCCATAAGATACTTGGGGGCAAAACAAACTGCATTTAAACACCCCACAACCACATTAAATGTTGACAACAAACACAACACCACATTAAATGTTGACAGCAAAAGACAATGAGAAATCCTCCATACAACAGATTTGAACATGACACATGTGAGAACCAAATGTGCAGGCTAACATCTTCCTATGACATACTTGGGTTCCAAAAAGGTAACATCTAAGCACGTGACACCACCACATTAAATCTCGATGGAAAATTCATTAAGACAATGTAAGATCGTGAATACAACAGGGTATGAGGATGTCTATGACCTCTACTGCTTGAAAGGAAATCTCAATAATAAAATATACCACTTTAATAATAAGAATTTACAATCACTATACCACTGTAATAATAATAATAATTTACCATTATTATAAACATCACGTAAAGAATTTGGACAAAGTCCTAAAAAAACTTACCAGCTAGATGTACAACAATGTGTTGCTGATGGCACTGCGACAACATAATTTTTTTAGCATGGCACCACAGTAGCATGATAATTGAAAACCCACAAATAAAGAGTAATCAAAAAATTGATAAAATCAGTTGTTGTGCTTTTGTAGAGCACCGCTATTAGGGATGGAACACTAATAATAGTAAGGGAAAGGATTAAATTCTCCGATGAGAAATTGTATAAAAACTAGTGTTAAATAGAAAATGGTAGAGGTGAGGAAATTCAATCATTAGGAGATCAGCTTGGGAAAATTTTGTGTCCAAACCCTAGCTAAATATTTTGGTTATATCAGTGTGTATGGTTGACAAACATTTGCATAGCACTATAGAAACTGAAAAGTGTAGAGGATAAAAAATGTCATCATTAGGAAATAAGCTCAGGATAATTTTGTGGCCAAACCCTAGCTAATATTTGCAGCTATATCGCTATACTTGTTTTCTTTACAGACCATACTTCATTCTTTGCCCATGTCTGAGAAGGGGAGCAAAATTTTTTTCTGAAAGAAGGCCATGCGCCCAACTTGTACAATCGCTATCAGATAGAGGACTAAGTGAAATTCCAAAAGAAAAAAAATCCTTAAAAGGGATGATTAGTCAATCCAGAACCGTATGAAACACTTAAGAAAAGAGAAAATTGCCAATTTTCCACTTACTTTGATTTAATCCAAAACCAACATCATCAAGACCAAAGTCGAAGAATATATGTAGCCAATGCAGGGCCAAACAAAATAATCATTAGTCTTAGGCGTTAGTACAGATGGGATAAATAAAAGGACCATTTGACCCCATTTATTTAAATTTTTAGCTGAAATGAATGCTCCATAAGCTACATGGTCAAATTCACAACATTCTCGTTTGGCATGAGATATTTCTATAAAATTTACTTCCACTCAGCTTGGTTTCTAGATTGACCAATAAGAATAAGAGATTGAAATGGAGTCTTGACATTAGTTTAACTTTTTCATTTGAAAGATCATATGTTCCTAAAATATATAACACGACAGGATTAAAAGTCATGAAATCAATTGTGGCCTTTGAATTCTATGACATGATAGGATTAAAAATTATGGAATGACTGGTGGCCCTTGAATATAAAGGGTGATCGTTTTGTCTCCTGCGCAGTGATAGACATTTGAATATTCAAACTCTATTTGTGATATTTGTTTACATACAAAAAAACCAAAAACAATTTAGATTTTAGAAGACTGGTGACATCAATCATTGGATAGCTAGAATGGAATGAACCCAATCAAAATGATCAAATTTCACACTACACTTCCATGTAGGTGGGATGGTTTCCCATAGGAGATTGCAATTGTGTTACCCTGTTTAACCCATGAATGTTTATATTTTGAATGCCATATGGATGGTGATTGATTCTTGTGAATTTGATCATTTATCTTTAACCACTTCACCATAGGAAAATATGTAGTTGTTTTGATTCCAATAAGGAAGCTTCGACTATACCGTGGGCAACAAAAAATTGACGTGTTCAATTAGAACGTAGCCACGTAGAGTTGTCAAAATTGGATTTGAAAATCAACAACATTTACCATCAGAGTCCAGACTTCAACACTGGCATCCAAATAGTATATTCCAGATTCATAAACTCAAATATAATCTCCAAAGCCCACATCCTTAAGTTCAGGTTAAGTAAATCCAAAAAATGATAGGAAGCTTTGCATGGTTTCCTATAAAATTTGGCAGGAAGAAACCATACTGGAATTTTTTTGTTTATCACACAGACCTTGATAGATATAAAACTGGTTTTATCATTTTATTGGAAAATTAGAAAAAAAATATTCGTCACTAAAACCATTGATTATGCAAAAAATCCATCCTTTCAAAATCCTTCAAAAAAGTTGGGGTGACCAATATTACATGACATTCTATCCCCAATGAGGCTAATCTCTAACGGACTTAATATATTCTTTCTAGAAAAAAACTAAGTTTTGTAGGTAGATTGTCCTAACATATCACACTCGGGAATTCAAAATTGCAGTATCAGTTAAAACTATAAACTTTTAACAATTAAACACAACTGGAGTGTTCTAACCGAGGATTGAAGATAAGAGTATCATTTACTACTCTATCCACAAAATCACAGATCCAAATAGCTAAAACTCAAACCCTAGGAATATGCATGTTTTTCATTCTCATAAGTGGTGCAATCCTTACAATAAAAGCAATGAAGGCATGCTAATGTGTATCATGATAGAAGGGCATTCACAAAGAATAATTTAATAGGTTCTATTCTCAAATCCTATTGGACTAGACCTAGGCATTTTGATGAAATGGAAAGAGCCAGGTGAGATAATATCTCATGTATTATTCCTAAGTTATTGATTCCAAAACAAAAATGGGATAAAGAAAATACAATCCTAAGGTATTCCCAAACGCTTATTATATTTATATTTGAAATTAAGATTGAAGGCCGAGGCCTATGTATGGAATGCATATTAAGATTGATGGTTGAGACCTATGTATGGAATGGCTACTATTCAAGATACCATAGGCATCAATCCAAAAGTGTTTGAACTTAGCACAATCTGAAGACAGTCTTCTTAAAAGGAAAAACAAAGAAACCTCCATTTTGAAGGCCGTTGAAGGTATACATCCTTTAGGAGCCTGATTTGACTACTTTATAAGGAAAGTAGTGAATGGGATATGTTCTGTAAGGAAAATATTCATAGAAGTATTTGCAAATTCACCTGATATGACATGATAAAGCATTACTCCATTTTTGTCGCTTATGTAAGTTTTCAACCAAAAATTAGTTAAAGCTGGAGAAGAACAGAAATAATGGAAAATAAATTATTACCTTGCTAACAAAATAAAGAGACAGGATTGAAATATTATTTCAATTTTAGTACACTCCAAATTAATCAAAAGAATGTTCCCTTCCATAGAATCATCTATACAATACCGCTACATATAGCATAAGCTTTAACAATGAGGTTTGGGCACTGAATGAGCCAGAGCTGAGGAAGAAATGGAGCATGCACTTCAACAACATTAACTGCCATCCCCAACCTTCCCATCATTTGCAAAATCAAAAAGCACTTTGTAATCTCAAAATGCCACTAGAAATGGGAGAATCCTTCTTGCATCTTATATGTTCAGATAAACTACCTCTGAAAAGGGAAAAACATTTTTTTAGGCCCTTTTTATGGAGGGTAGAATGAAATTATTCTCAACTGGATGTGATACCTAATTTTAATTTCGAAGGGGATACTTTTAGAATAGATCGAATGCTCCTCTGATCCACATTGAAAAAAAAATCAATTTTTATGTCTGCTTCAAAGCTCCTTTCACGCTAAGGAAAAAACCCTCTTTGCAAAAATGGATAGCCAAGATAGATAATACAAATACACTAGACGCCTAAAATAAACTAACCTACAATCAAACTATTAGATTTTTATCATTTAAGCTAGCATTACATTAGGATCTGTAACTGAGAGAATAACAAGCACATCAATCAAACATAAGAGACAATGAACACAGTTTTTATCCTCAGGGAAACAATAAATGGAGAAAACCCAACAACTTCCTCATAGATAGAATTAGCACCAAAAGTAAAACCCAAAAACATAAAGATGATCTCCGATAGTAGTAATCTCTCTCTTGTCCCAACAACTTCTCCTCTCACTCATGCGCCCCAATGAGTGAGTGTGGGTGTGTGATAAATAGAGAGGCTCACTCTCTATTTATATTCTTCTATTCACTTGAAACCCACTCCATCATGTCGGCCTCACTTAACAATTACTTACTAGAGTCGACATCTATAGGAGTGTCTAATAACCCTAGTGCCCCACAACTTGTGGGGACTTTACCTCGTCGGACCAACAAGGAGGTTTATCCTTAACAAAATGGTGGGGACTATTGCCCCGACTTACAATGACTCACCTAGGGTTGACTTCTCTAGGATATTCTAATAAAAACTACAGGGACTTTAACCCTTGACAAATAGGACGGTTACCCATAATGACTTGACTTGACTTGTTTACATTATAGAACCTCCTGATAGGAACATCGAGGCATGACATGACTCAAATACATTACAGACACATCCTGGAATAAACATCGGGGTACAATACATGAGATATAGAGATGAATGCATTCTGAAGTTACAAATACATCAACACTCCGTCTTAACTAGGACGGTTTACTCTTGACACAATATATCGGCACAAGTCTTCTACTTTATATCATCTAGATCATCATCAAGTCATCTTTATCATTATCTCATCTCCATCTTCAAGTCATCTTCATCATCGGATTTGGATCATCACTCAATTTGGATCATCGTCACTTGATCTGGATCATCACTCGATCTGGATCATCATCACTAGATCTGGATCATGACTTGATCTGGATAATCATCATTGGATCTGGATCATCACTTGATCTGGATCATCATCATTGGAACTGGATCATCACTCGATTTGGATCATTACTACTGGATCATCATCATAGGTGTTATCTCTTGATTCTTCTCGTCACAGGAAGTTCTACAGATACAACCATTTTTCATGCTGGTTGTAGGCCTAGCCTCCATGTAGGTCTTCATCGATAGAGCCAACCTTTTTCATGCTAGATGCACATTTATAGGGCTAGTCCTTTTTCATACTGGATGTATCATCACAGAGCTAGTCCTTTTTAATACTAGATGTGGCATCTACACAGAGCTAGTCCTTTTTCATATTGGATGAGTCTTCATAGAACTAGTCCTTTTTCATACTAGATGTGGGATCTACACAGAGCTAGTCCTTTTTCATACTAGATGAGTCTTCAAATAGCTAGTCCTATTTCATACTAGATGTGGGATCTATAGAGAGCTAGTCCTTTTTCATACTAGACAAGTCTTCACAGAGCTAGTCCTTTTTCATAATAGATGTGGGATCTACATAGAGCTAGTCCTTTTTCATACTAGATGAGTCTTCAAAGAGCTATCCCTTTTTCATACTAGATGTGGGATATACATAGAGCTAGTCCTTTTTCATACTATATGAGTCTTCATAGAGCTAGTTCTTTTTCATACTAGATGTGGGATCTACACAAGGCTAGTCCTTTTTCATACTAGATGTGTCTTCGTAGAGCCAGCCCTTTTTCATGCTAGATGTGGGATCTACGCATACATCTGACAATGGAAGGAACCAATCCTCTCATGATGTCATAGCTCTTACATCCGACCATGGAAGGAACCAATCCTCTCACCATGTTGGAAGGGAACAGCACTTACATCTAACAATGGAAGGAACCAATCCTCTCACCATGTCGGAAGGGCACATGAAATCATCACTTCCCTTTGGAGGGAACCTCGATCTGGAGAACACCAAGCTTCTCCCTGAAGTACTCAAACTTCACTCTAGCCATCTCTAGCATAGAATCACATCGGGGTTGATTACGTCCAAGGATAACCTGCAAGCTTCACCAAAACCTATTACATTCGACGACAACCTACAAGACCGATTACGTCTGAGCAACCTACGAGCTTCACTAGGATTTATGTTCAGACAACCTGTCTCACAAGCTATGCTAGAACTCCCTCTTTTGAGAGATCTCAATCTAGATCACAAAATGGAGCTTGAATGCTCCTCTCTCCATCATATCAAAAATTCAAGTTAGATCAAGCAAATCAAATAGTATTTTTTAAAAGAAACATACTACCTCCCAAATAGCAAGTAGCAACATCTTTTGCCTTGGATGTACTCAGCACCATGCAAAAATCCATCCTGTCAAACCAAAATATCACACCTAATCTCATACTGAAGTAGCACCTCGAAGTGCTCTTCCTATTAATGGTACTACCTTCCCAATACAAATCCACATAACCTTCCACGTTAATATTCTGATTCGTCTCATACTTGAGCCCATAATCAACCGTACCCTTCAGGTACCTTATGTTGAAATATTGTAACTTCGAAGAATATTCTATATGTATTTCTTTCTGTTCCCCGATGGTCCTACCGAGAGAACCACTTGTATTACTTTGTACCCTAATTCTCCTAATAGGAAGAACTAATAAGAGTCATGAGGCAGTCCCCTCTAATTGTAAAAGTGGGTCATCAGCACCCCAATGTGGTTACTTGAGCCTACATGTGTAACTCAAGCCTACATGATTAACTCAAGCCTACATGATTAAATCAAGCCTACATGACAGATGAGTTAACTTAAGTGAATGAATGAATATAAATAGAGGTGTAGTGCTCCTTATTTGCAACATACACTCTCACTTGTGTAGCGCATTAGTGGAGAAGAGAAGTAGCTAGAGAAGGAGGAGGATTAGGATTTGATCTCCTTGTTGGTTTTATCTTTTATATTTTATATTTTTGGGGCATCTATATCGAGGAATATTTTCCTGGGTTTTTCCCTTTAGGATTTTCCCAGGATAAATATCTGTTTTCCTTTTGTATGGTTGTGCTTGTCTATCTTTCAGTGATCCTGTTTATATGCTTTTGTTATGAAAAATTAAATGAAGTACTGATGTCTTAGCTAAGAATATGAAAATTTAACATGGGATCAGAGCCACCCTGAAAGAAGACATTGTGCAGCTAAAGAATCTATGGCTTCATATTTTTTTTGGGTGTCTATCCATGATCGATCAACAAAAGAAGGCTAGACTGACTCTCCATTGAAGGGCACATCTTTCTGTCGAAGCGGAATTCGATTCCGAGAATTTTCAGTTTTGGTGCGGAAAATTAGGGCTTTCTACAGAAGAAGAATTTTTGAGGGATCCCAAAATAGGATTGATCTCCTCATCAAAATAAAATTTTAGAGACCTGGATCAAGAAATTTGGTTGGGTGAAACTCTGGGAAAGTCAAACCATAGTTTGACCCCGATCTAGAAAAACCCTAAATACTAAAACTGCTAAGTTTTGGTACATTCGCTATATCCGGAGATTGGTGAAGGATCAGGAGTTCAAAATTGTGGAGGACAAAGATAAAATCCCTCTTTATACTGTGTCCGACATTCAGCCTCAGATTCGCTACATTCTTGGAGATATGATCCCTCCACGTTAGGGTTCCAGCCTCTTCCAGAATTCATACCTAAACAGGACACTTGGGGATAATTGTTGTTGTATGGGATACAGAGGTCCAAATGGAATTCCTAAAGATGTTCAAGAAATAGCATAGCCTTTAATTTATTGGATCCAAATTTCAGAACCTGAATATGAACCAGTGACATGTGGCATGCCGTACAACTGCACTATTCTGAACAATCCTGTAATCGGTCACCTTGGGAAAATGATCATCAATTAAAATTGGTGAAACCAATTATGATGAAACTTGTGTTTTTGGATCAGGGACATGCGAGGTTACCTCAGTGCAAAAGTTCATACATATAGGAGCCGTAATTTCAGAGATATCATAGAAACAGTAATAGGAATTTCTGTAGAAGAAATTGGAAAACTCGGGCTTCCTGTTTCGGGAGCTTCCCTCCACTGTTTTCAGAAAAGGAGTACATTGGACAGCTCCATTTGAAGAGATATATATTTCTATACAATCAGATCTGAAAGATTCCATGTTTTGAATATTAGGGTTTCACTGACAAACCCTAGATCACCTAGCTCCGAAAGCAGGACGGACACCTCAAATCGGTAAGATCTAATCTTTTGTTATTTTCATTTGAGGTTCTCATTTCAAAATGATCTATCACATCAGCTTGATGATAAGATTGGTGAAGTTGAAAACTTCCAAACATGGAAGTATTTGATCTCTTCGAAGAAACTGAATTGGACACCTACATGAGTAGAGAGGTTCCAATTCTAGAGGGAGATGAGCCTCAAATACTTACAAAAGAAGAACTTGATCAAGGCCAAGAAGATCATGATTGATTCAATCACGGATCAAATTATACCACAAGTGTCTTCCCTAAAGACACCGAATATGTTTGATTCCTTGATCAAGCTATTTGAAGATAAGAACTTAAATCAGAAAATGGCTTTGAGAATATAGTTGAAGAATGTGAAGATCCAGAATGCAGAACAACTTGAAGCGGTAGAAGAAGAAGTATGCAGAAGTGGTGATAGCCACCTTGAATGGCCTACCAGGATCATGGGATTCATTCGTGTGAAGAATGTATGCCAGAAGTAAGTGATTACTTTCAGCTCGACTAATAATAAGAGAAGAAGAAGATGGGAGCAATTGAAGATCAAGCTGTCACCATTCAAAGAAGATCCCTCAAGCGATGAGGAATATGAAAAACTCAATTCTTGAATAACTTCTTATTCATCTTATCATTTGGATAAGAAATGATGATTTTATGAATGAATAAGATGATAAAGCAGACTGATCAAGATGGAGTCTACCCACAAAACAAATAAAAGATAAGTATTCAATTGCCATTTCATGATATTGTTTTGTTATGCATTTGATTGTATTGAGTTGATGTGTTATGCATGATAGATTGTTTACATTAATACTACTAATATGCATGTTATGGGTAAGTAGATCATGGTGCTATACAACTCTCTAGTGCTACTTATCAAACCTCTTTTCTGACATATTGGATTAGTTCACAATCTCAATGATGTCATGGTAGAGAGAGAAGGCATCTAGAAAGTTTCTGTGAAATATGGATGAATGTTGTATTGGCTAAATAGTTGCATGATGCATAAGAATTTGTCGGTATGAATATGTTTTATGAAATAGTTCTAACCATGCAACTGGTGCATTTGAATTGTAGGAAAGGTCATATACAACCTCCTACAAGAAAATAAGGATGACACTTGTTCTGAAGAACAAGTGATGACAATTCAATAAACATGAATCTGAATCTCCCAGGGTCAAGGACACCATGGCGGAAGAAAGAGCTTCAGAGAGCGGTAGATCCACCTCAAAGGATTTACACCACCATGGGTATGAGAGATAACTCAAGATGAAGAAAAGAATGCTATAAAAGAAACTATGATCAAATAATAATAGTTGATCATGGGGAATGATGTATATGATATGATTTCGAGACATAAAGGGAAGTACATAGTATCCTCCATATGGATCTACAAGAACAAGTGTACAAAGAAAGGTTCATGATTTGCCTCAGAAAGAATAGACTATGACATGACATACTCTATTGACCAGTATATATCAAGCATAGAACCACCTGTACAGCATGAAGAAGGAAGATAATACTCCACTTCAGGGGGAGTGACTACAAAAGATATCTGAGTTCGACACGGTACGACATGATGGACAACTTCTTGATGGATCGAGACTTTACCAAGAGTAAAGTGGGTTCAAACCTTCAAAGTTGAATGCAGAAGACTAGGATATGTTAATGATCTGACAAGACGAACTCATGGAAGATGTTATGATGAAAGAATACTAGAATGATGTATGGGATATAGTTCCCAAACCAGAAGGAAAGAGTATTGTATCCTCCAAATGGATATACAAAATAGATCATGTAGCTGACATAAGTATCGAGAAGTATAAAGCAAGATTTGTGGCCAGAGGTTTATTTCAGAAAAAGCAAATTAATCCTGAAGAGACACTTACTCCAGGAAGTAAGGTACACTTCCTTCAGAACTATCATGGTAGTTTCTTCCATGGTGAAGTAAAGACAAGCCTTCCTTAATGGTATGATTGGGAAAGAGTTTTACATCGAATAGTCACAAGGATTTGAAGTTGAATCCAGATGGAATCACGTATGTAAGTTGAAGAAGGGCCTCTATGGCCTGAAGCAAGCTCCTAGAGCTTGGTATGGAAGAATAGATAGTTTCTTGTCAAGCATGGGATTTACCAAGAATAAAGCTGATCCTAACCTTTATCTCAAGGTTGTAGAAGATGAACTCGTCATCCTGTTATTATATGTGGATGACTTATCCTTGACAGGAAATGAGAAACAGATCATGGAAAGAAAGAAGAAACTAGAAAAAGAATTTGAGATGAAAGACCTTGGGTTAATGCATTATTTCCTAGGTCTAGAAGTATGGAAAAGTTCAAAAGAAATCTTTCTCAAACAGGGAAAGTATGTGGTAGAGATATTGAAGAGATTCAATATGTTGGAATGCAAAGTCATGGTCACACCCATGGACTCCAACCTGAAGCTATTAGCTGATGACTCATCATATTTAGTGGATATGACTCATTACAGATAGATCATTGGGTCATTGATGTACTTAACAAATACCATACCAGACATTTGTTTTGCTGTGAACACCTTAAGTCAATATCTTGTTCAACCAAGACGGGTTCACCTAGTAACTGCAAAGCATGTGATGAGATATCTGAAAGGTACTATAGACTTTGGTTTATATTATAATGGTAGCCATAAGTTAGATTGTATGGCTACACAAATGCAGATTGGGCCAGAAGTCTCTTAGACAGGAAAAGCACATTAGGTAGATTCTTTTGTTTGGGTTCTACTATGAGTTCATGTTTTAGTAGGAAACAGTCCAGTGTTTCTTGTAGCATGGATAAAGCAGAATACATAGCATATTTCTCTACTAAGTTGTGAAGCCATATGGCTTCGGAAGTTGATATCAGGTCTCTTTGAACTGAATATGGATACTACATTGATTCTATGTGATAACGAGAGTTGTGATAATAGAGAACCTTGTGTTCCATCGTAACACATAGAAATCCGGTATTTCTACATTCAAGATAAAGATGGAGATGATGATGTTTCAGTATTTACATACTGTAGATACAGATGGTGGTGATTCAGTATTTCTATACTGAATATAGAGATGATGATGATTTTAGTATTCCCATACTGAATATATAGATGATGTTTTAGTATTTACATACTGTATATGCAGATGATGGTGACTTGATGATGCTTTCAGTACTCACATACTAGAGATACAGATGGTGATAGTTCAGTATTCACATACTGAAGATGTAGATGAATATGGTTTAGATGATGATGCACTGACAAATCCTCTGTCTCAGGTAAAGTTTGAGCACTTTCGAGACAAGATTGGTGTGGTTTAGAAAGAACTTCCTCAAAAGGGGGAGTAGTGATGTTGCAGTGGGATTGTATCATCCCTGGGCACTTGCCCAAAAGTGACCCGAAGACCTCGGTCTTCGAGAATGAAGAGGGATTTCATCATCATGGTACATCTATCCAAAAGTGATCCGGTGACCTCGGTCCCCGTGAATGTGGTGGGATTGCATCATCCTTAAACTTCAATTCAAAATGTATCCAAAGGTCTTGGCCCCCATGAATGTGGTAGGATTGCATCATCCCTGAACTTCGGTTCAAAATGTATCCAGAGGTCTCGGCCCCCGTGAAAGTGGTGGATTGCATCATCCCTGAACCTTGGTTCAAAATGTATCTGGAGGTCTCATCCCCCGTGAAAGTGGTAGGATTGCATTATCCCTGAACTTTGGTTCAAAATGTATCCAGAGGTCTCGGCCCCCATGAAAGTGGTGGATTACATAATTCCTGAACCTTAGTTCAAAATGTATCTAGAGAAATCGATCCTCGTGAATGTGGTGGGATTGTATCATCCTTGAACTTCGGTTTAGAATGGATCTGGTGACTTCGGTACTCGAGAACGTGTGTCGATCCCATAATTCCTAAAGGAAGGATTGTCTGAGTTCCACATCTGTGTTGATCCTGTAATTCCGAAAGGAAGGATCGTTAGTAAATCCGTAAAGACCTAAATCCCGTAATTCTGAAAGGAAGAATCATTGAATTGATCCCGTAATTCCAATAGGAAGGATTGTCTGAGTTCCATGGATGTGTTGATCCCATAATTCCAATAGGAAGGATTGTCTGAGTTCCACATCTGTGTTGATCCTGTAATTCTGAAAGGAAGGGTTGTTAGTAACTCCGTAAATACCTAAATCTCATAATTCTGAATGGAAGGATCATTGAATTGATCCCGTAATTCCAATAGGAAGGATTGTCTGAGTTCCATAGATGTGTTGATCCTGTAATTACAATAGGAAGGATTGTCCGAGTTCCACAAATGTGTTGATCCCATAATTCTGAAAGGAATGATTATTAGTAACTCCGTAAAGACCTAAATCCCGTAATTCCAAAAGGAAGGATCGTTAGTAACTCCATAAAGACCTAAATCCCATAATTCCGAAAGGAAGGATCATTGGTAACTCCGTAAAGACCTAAATCCTGTAATTCAAAAAGGAAGGATCATGTTGATTTTTTGATGATGTTGATGTTTTTATGATGATGATGTTCTCTGATTGAAACATTAGAATATGATGATGATGTTCTCTGATTGAAAGATTAGAATATGATGATGATGCTATTGCTGACGATGATGATGTGCTCTGATCGAAAGATCAGAATATGATGATGATGATGTTTCTCTGATCAAAAGATCAAAAGTTGCTAATGATGATGTTCTCTGATCAAAAGTTCAGAATATGATGATGATGATGTTTTCTGATCGAAAGATCAGAAGTTGCTTATGATTATGATGTTGCTGATGATGATGATGTTTTCTGATTGAAAGATCAGAATGCGATGATGATGATGATGTTTTCTGATTGAAAGATCAGAATGCGATGATGATGATGATGTTTCTGATCGAAATATCAGAATGTGATGATGATGATGATGTCGTATTATCAAAGTATGATGATGATGATGTCCTGATCGAAAGATCAGAATATGATGATGAGTTGATGTTAGAGTATGATGATTTTCAGTTGATGATGGTTCTGATCGAAAGATCAGAGGCTGATGATAATGATGAGTCTGATTGAAAGATCATAGTATGATGATGATGTTGTTGTTGATCGAAGATCCAAAGTGCTGAAGAAGATGTTGCTGATCTAAAGGTCAAAGTGTTGAAGATGATGTTTCTAATCGAAAGGTCAAAGTGTTGAAAATGATGTAGCTGATCAAAAGGTCAAAGTGCTGAAGATGTTGCTGATCGAAAGGTCAAAGTGCTGAAGATGTTGCTACTGATTGAAGAGACAAGATGTTGCTGATCGAGGCGGTCAAAGTACTTATGATGTTGAAGACTAAAGATTGAAGATGAAGGCTGCATGATGTTGAAAATCTTCCAATGATTTATAGATGTATCACCCTGATGATGTCCTCTATCTCTCTCTTATTATTGTTGTTGTTGATGTTGTTATAGAATACCCTTCATGCTAAGGGGGAGTGTTGAAATATTGTAACTTCGAAAAATATTCTATATGTATTTATTTGTGGTCCCCGATGGTCCTACCGGGATAACCACTTGTATTACTTTTTGTTACGGAGAGAAATTCCTATGGCTTGGGGTACCACAACAGACAGCTAGACTCCAGAAATCAATCTTCTCCAATATGCAATAGAAATAAAAACATC
>LPNX010924672.1:0-74328 GCA_001517045.1 Pseudotsuga menziesii
ATTTACCAAGTCAACAACCAACTCCAATTCGAGTCATAATTTTGGGACAAATCATCCCAATCCACAACCAATTCTGATATATTTGGTTCAAATTTTATGACATCTATCATACAGTTTGATAAATAATAAATTATGTTTCACACCTCAAAATCACTCATAAATTTTGGGGAACTTTTATATAGATTTTAAATTATCAAGTAATAATCATGGACATATTGATATTACATGACTAACCACTTTTACTATACTGTTCAAGTAGGGAAGTGTAATGAGGACCATGACAAAAACACACTACTCTTACATTTAAGCAACTGCAGACCATACCAATAATAAAATAGGTTAAAAACTTCACAAGGATAAAAAATGCTTTCCACAAAACTGGTAGAGACAGGACTTCTTTTGGATGAGGCTAACAACAATGCAAGTTTAAATTGAAAAGTACACCTATTTAACTTTCCCTTTTGGACTTCCACACAAAATATCAAACAAAATAGCATATAGCCTTTGATAAAACAGAGAACTGGGAGCCAAGCTATACAATTGAAATTCAGAACTCCAAAAAGGATGAAGATATCTTACTGTTTGGATGAAACATCCTAGGAAAAAAACGTACTGTCGGTGGCTTATTTGGATAGTCCTCCGTAAATTGAAGAGTCAACTTAAATGTACCTGCAAAAAAACCAACACTAGAGATGAAAAAACATAAAATTACTCTATTCAAACACAACGTTTTACTTTATCATATAAACCATCATCCAACTCACTACATAACACATTTTCAAATAATGTTACTTCATCCTAGATTCAATTTCAAGGTAGCTAAGTTGAAGTCGATATAGATCACCAATCTAGAACAGCCAAAACTACACAACTTGACAAAACATCAAGTTATTCAACATTACTCAACACCAACATATCATGTGGAGAAATTTTAAAATTGGATTGACAATATAGGAAAAATATAGGAAATATTCTACGGCCTACTTTGACAGGCCATAAAAATTTCAACTTGTATTGACATTCAAAATTACAGCAAAATATAGGAAATCTTCTACAGCCTAGTTTGACAGGAGAAAAGCAGCCAGTCTGTAGAGGTTAATCTTTCAGAATACTCAATGTAAACAAACAAAATGAGGTATAACTTTATAGAGTAAACTTAGTAAACTCTTTGGGAGCTAATCTAAAGAATACTAAAATATTTTATAAACCATCCCAGGTGTTAGTATTAAAATCTGTACAGCTTTGACCTATATGCCACTACTTGCTGGCCTAAAAATATTCTATTTTATCTGGGGCTACTGTGTATAGGGAAATCAAAATTAACTTAATATAGAAAATTTCTCTTGAAACCGTCGTTACAAATTTTAGATAAATAGACATGCTTAAATTTTAAGCAGCCCCAGACTTATTTAAGATCCCATGAAAATTTTTAAGCAATTTTCTCTTGCAAAATAAAATGTCTTTACAAAGCCACTCTTACTTTTGTGCAGTGAAAAAACTTCAAGCAATTCTAGTTAGCTAAGTGAATTTCAAATGACTAACACTCATGTTTTGTTTTTTTCTTAGCTGCTTTAAGGAGTTTGAAGTAAAATAAATTGGTATATATGATATAACATATTACATGAGACCTTGGAACATCTCCTAAGAGTGTTACTCATAAAGTCTTAACAGAAGTTCCTATTGGCAATCTTTTATCATATTTTTATTGATCATTGCTTCAAGCAAGTGGCTCAGATTTCATTGGTTTTAAGTTTTAACACCTCTAACTCTTGTCCAGACTCTTCTTGTTATGATTGATTTGATATTTGAACATCAAGCCTTGTAAATTACCCCCATCTTTGAACCCTGGACACATGGAATCAACATACTCTGAAGAAGAATTATTTATCAATAAAAAACCAAACCACCAGTTATCATTATCTACACGCATGAATCGATTTTAAATTGCTACATTGTATTTACACTGGATTATACCTTTTAGTCCCATTGACCTACATTTGTGGTCATTTCTTGAACATTAATAAAATTATCTTATCTTATAACTTCTAAATTTTTTTACTGAATTCCCCTTACTACTAGGATGTATTTCTTTGTCATTATTAACATTCCATGTGATAAGACATCTGATTGTGGTGATAAATGGTGATTCAAAAACCAGTTCACTGGTGGGAATTTGACTCCAATGTTAGAAACAACAGTGAAGCCACTTGAGCTCTCGCAAGTCACTATCTCAAGTGGCCCCCATGTTTAGTAGAATAATAGAATAAAGGCTTTCGCAGTTTGACAAGTTGTCCTTAATTTTTTCTCATTTACAGTGTAGCCAATATTTCCACCTATGTGTTTCAAGTGAGAGAATCAACCTTCAGGGCATCAAGAGGTCGAATAATAATTAAAGTGTTCCTCCTTTGTTGTTTCCAACATTAGAGTAAAGACATGCCAGGCAGGCCTGGATCAAGTCTCTGATTACATCACCACAACTAAAGGTCTCAGCACAACCTATCACAGAGAATAGAGATAATGAAAAAAATATGCAACCCAGTAGCTAGAGGGGTGGATAAAACATATCAACCAGGCATGTATGACAGGGTAATGTTAAAATATAAGACATCCTAGTATGATACATGTTCTGTATATAATGATTGTAGGATGTTTGATATTCCATGTGTCAATGGATCTAAGAATGGAGGGTGGGAAGGTGGAATAGAGGTTTGTGTCTATTCAAGTATTCCCCACCACCATGAGGCTCAAGTATTCAAAGTTTGAAGGGAGAGGTTGCAAGAAGTATGGGAACTAAGTAGCAAATCTGGAGGCTGTGAAGACAAGAAGAATGAATTAGGTAGGTGAAAAGTATAAAATAATCAGATAATATGAAGCATGTGTACGGGCAATAAGAAAGAATATACAACCTTGTTACTATGGCAAATACAATAGGACATCAATTTAGCATGTCTTCTTGGTAATATTAAAATATAAAACATGCTAGTCTGATACATGTTCTGTACATTATAATTGCAGGTCGTTTGGTTTTCAATTGATATGCATAGTTCTACTATGGACATACAGACTTCATGTGTCCAAGGTTCAAAGATTGGATGGGAGCAGGTGGAATAGAAGACTAACCTATTCGAGATTTCTCCATCACCATGAAGCTCAAGTTTTCAAAGTTTGAAGGGGAGAGAACGCAAGTAGTCTGGGAACTCAGCCGCAAATTTGGAGGTTAAGAAGAAAAGATGACTGAATTAAGAAGGTAGAGACTTCATGATAGTCAAAGAATGCGATCCACAGAAAAGGAAGCAGGGACAGAAGTGTATGTCTACACGACAAGAAAGAAGGCAACAATTCGATTGAGCAATTAAAGAAAGCCACCAAACCCATTTATATTTACACTCTAAATTCACTATGCCTTGGACAATTAGCACAAAAGACTACTTAATATCACACAAATTATATTGACCTCTAACATATTGCACACTGTAGACAGCTTCTCAGTAGCACAAAAACTCTAAATCAAAAAGGGTATTCAATGTTCACTCATACAGAATCATCTTGCCTCTTGTAAACCTTCATGATTATATGCAGCATCATTCACATCATGCTTAATCAATGATCCAATCGTGTCACCCAGGTTGGTTGAAAGCTTCCATAAGCCTTGGATTCCAAAACTAGGATATGGCTGCTAGCAGTCAGTCCGTATATAATCACCACAGGCCATGAGAAATGGGCTGCAATGCAATAAACAGAAACATACAACTATAAACTCCACATAAAGAAGTTAGGTTCACAGAAATAGTGGACCTAAAGGCATTGCAATAGTACAAGAGATAGCCATCTACAAAATAAATATTGTCAAAGTATACATCACTTGAAGTTCAGTTTCCATAAGGACGAGATGATAACTACAAGCTTCTAGAAGATAAAGATTGTGTCACCACCTCACCATCACCCCTCTAATTTCTCAAATCCGAATTTCTATGGTGCTTAAGCACAATCCAGGGGAAGTAGAATAAGAAGTTGTAAGAGAAGAGTAAATGGATCTTATGACTTATTGGTTTGACCTCGGGTAAACAAAGTATCTGAAGCAAAGATTCACCAAGCACTGATGTTGGGTAAGATGGTAATCCTCAAAGTAGGGCTCAGGGGTTTAATAGTCAAAGGTGACTTCAACATGATCATTGAATTGATGCAAGACAGACTGAAGTTTGATAAATGGATCATGTGAATAGGTAAAATCTCTGACCAAAAGGATTGCGCCATCTTCAATGTCAAAGCGAGGGTACCAATTAAGTAACATGTTGGTTAGACTGAAAGAAGCCAAAGCTAAATAGAACAAGGACTGAGTAGTATGAACACCTAAGGAATAATGTTTTTTCACAGTGCTTATGCAATGATAACAAATTTAAAGATTGGTATTAGGCATTAGGGTCTCCTTTTGAAACTTAATGTAACATTCTCAAGAGTAGGATGGCCTTTTGGGGTATTAGAACAATTTCTATTGCACTGAACCAAAGGTTGGGAAGCCTCAGAGTGACCAGAGGTGAAAAGGTTAAGGACAGTATGGTATGATTCCATGATGACAAATTATTTTCCATGATGCTAATGCAATGATATATAATTTAATGATTGGTGTAGGGGCATTACAGGCTTGCAATTCAATATGGCATTCTCAAGTGTGGATTGGTATTTTTGGGTATGCTGTTGATTTCTAAACTATCCAACCAAAGGGAGGAGGAGCATTTAGATTCCATAGAATCCCTTCACAGGAAGGAATATTAAAAGGTAAGGACAGGTTTTGGGGTAGTAGGAGAAAGTAAATGAAAGATGGCAACAATTGTTAAGTTGAAATATGGATTCTACAGCCATTAAGACAAATAAAAAAATATATGTAGATATAGCGCAAGGAAAATACGAGTCCTACAAACAAAAGGAAATTCATCAGTGCAAGGAAAAGAAGACAAGCATGTGCCCTTTTGAATATTTCAAATATATGAAAAAATCATCCAATTCAACGCTATCCATGAGATGGAAAATGATCTGCTTGCTATGCAATTGAAATTATAATTAGCTTAGACTTGTCACTTTTATTAATTGGTAATTTAAAAATAATGTGAAATTAGACATGGCATTATTAGAATATCATCAAATCTATTTCCTGTCAATTCATCTTAATATACAACATGCACAATTCTGCCTAGAACCAAACTGTTTTCTATGTATTTATAATTGAGCAAAATAAAAAATGGTTGATCTAAAGCATTGACGTTTACTGCATATCCTCAATCAAGATGGTTACAGGATATTGGTCAGAGCAAGAAAATAGGTTTATATAAGTCAAGAATTATGACATGGATAAATGAAGTATTTACCATTGACCCTAGGTATTTGCCACTTAGTATAATGATGGATTTGGTTCCTCTTTGTGATTCCATAGGTCTAGATTCTACTACATGGGTCACAACCTCATGAGGTTATCCTTAGTACATTCTCTAAATTTTCCTATAATACGGCTACCTACGCTGTAAGTATGGTGATATTTTAGTTCCTATTTTCCAGCATAGCCTGTAGATCACTGATATGTTAATCACTCTATACCGTAGCATGCCTCACACTCTTGGGATCACTTGATCCTACCCCATCGTTTTGCTCTGCTTTCTAGTAATTGTGGTAGGAAGAATGGGGATCGATTGATGGTATGGGAAAGAAACCCCTTCGGCATCCCTGTTACTATCAGTTTATGTTACTACAATTATTATTCGTTTCCAGAAGAAATGTGCATCAGGCCCTACTGGTGATGTTCAGCTATTAGCTTTTGTTCCAAGAAGTGTAGATCCAACATTTGTGATTGTTTATCTGGTAAGTCTAACCTACCTTAATGGCACGAAACCAAACCCAACAACATAATGAAGTATAAACATACCTACAAATTGGAGTTTGCAAGAGCGGAAATTCTAGAGCCTGGCAACCTGTGAAAAACCTTAGCAAGAGCCTTGCAACTCCATAATAACATTTGAAACCAAATTCTCTGAGATTGAAACCCTATTAAGCTTTGAAACTTGATTATGTGGACAAAATTGGTCCATTCTACCCTGCTATCAAGATTTTTGGATGAATTTCTCTAAAAAAATATCCATAAGGAAAAACTAGGGGCGATTTACACTAGATTTTAGATTAACAATAAAAAAATTGGGTGAAATTTCTATCGGTGACTTCCATGGCCAGAAATCGGGGCCGAATGTGGGAAAATATCAGTATTTTTGTGGGCTAAAATTATTTTTCCAGTTTTTCCCTCTTTCTGGATGAAGACGATTTAACTTGGGCTAGCTATATATAAAATAAATAATGGGATAATACATTAAATAAAATAAAAACATTTTATTATAAAAATTCGCCCACCTTTTTTTGGGTAACCCTTAAAATTCACCATTGGGCTAAAATCCGCCCTTAAAATCATCCCTGCAACAAAGTGCTAGATGACATTCTTCATGAAATTCACCTTTAGGAGCAAAGAAAGTATTTAACTTTGTAGATTTTGTGAGAGAAGAAGGCTAGGGATTGTGGCATTTAAGAAAGCCTAAGGTTACTTGGTGTGCTTGTTGTGGAGGAGAGATAAGGAAACAATCTTACACACTCGTGGAATGAGTGACCAACTTTTGTTAGAATTGATTCTTATCTAGGAGTTGTTGGTAGCTAGGTTTTCAGAGAGCTTGACTTGTAGAGTACTAGGAGGAATGCTAAGGCTAGAGAAGGGGTTTTGAATGGGGTCCAAAGTATGATCCTATAGGTCGAGGATAGGAGTATGAGATTCCAAGCTTAGGGTTTGAAAATCAGAGAGGAGAGGTGGAAAGGTAAGCGAGTAGGTTAGGATATGGAGAATGGAGGAAGGGTTTGGAAGGGTAGAAATCTAGGATTTTAGGTAAGGTGTCTAGTTAGGTCTAGGTCCTTAGGGTTTAGGTCTGCAATAACAAGGCTGAAGCTAGGTATGACAAGCCAATAAAACAAATGGAAGGGATGAGGAGTGAAGGGAGGCTTGGCAAACTAGAAAAATATCTCGATAAAATTATTTGGTAGCAAGAGGAATACTTCATGGGAAAATTTGCTAGATTGAAATTTTATTTGCACTATGATTTACATGATCAGGTATTTGGTATTTTAAATTATCATTGTTATTGCACACGTTTATGCAGTTTTGTATTTTTTTTGTTAACTAACCTATAGTGTTAAACTTTTATGTATTTTATTGTGAACATACAGACTTTATTGCTTCATCAACAATAAGTATTGTAAGCGTATCAACTGCAATCTACTACTGCATTTGACATAATGTATGCAAATATGTAATCAAAGGCAAAGTAATATAAATAACTAAAAATGATATATTCATATACACAAATATCTAATCATATACTGTAGTAGTGAAAAATGGAACATTGTTCCCAATGTCTATACAATGGCAACTCATTCCCTATACAAAATATGGCAACTCACGCCCTATACAAAATATGGAAACTTGTGTCAAAATGCCACATCATGGCTAGTGTACACAGGAGGGTCTCTTAATCCTCCTTCCCACCCTTAGAGCTCCTAGGTGTACCTCCAAAATCGAGCTTCCTCTTCTTCAAGCTAGAGGAAGCTCAGTCCTTCTTGTCGCTTTGACCACCTCCCCTTGGGCTCTGAAACAACAACAATAAAATGTAAACTCCTACAGGAAATTATACAAGTATAAAAAAAAATTTAAAAATCAAAATTAAGTTTTCAAATCTTAAATATCTCACCTCAGACGAGACCGTAAGTGGTGAGTGGGCTACCCTCCTCTGTGATCCAAGTCTCTCGGCAATGCCACCATACAACATTTAAACAGTAAGATAACTCATACAATTTACTTCCTATGTTAATTTTCGTTAATATTGCATGAAATTTTCATAAACTAATCAATCTCACTGTGAACACAACAGGCTGGTAGGTGTAGCAGTCGGTTGGTCCTCGGGGGTGGTAGGTGGAGCAGTGGATTGGACAACCTGCTTTGATGCTAGGGTGGATGGCATAAAAAAGTATGTAGCCACATCAAAGTTGGCTAAAAAACTAGGGGGAATGGTGAGAGAGGGTTTGGAATGGAGTGGGCGAAGTGGTGATGTACGATGATAAACCCCAACTGGCTGTAGAATGGAATGGGAAACCCTGGAAGTGGAAACGAGGGTTGTGGGGTAATATGGGGGAGGGGGCTGAGGTATGGGATGGGGTGGAGGGATGGGTGAATGTGAATGGATGGTGTATCATGGTTGGAGGGGGGAAGGTGGAAACATGGGAAATTGGAAGGAAGGGGGTGGATGGGTGGGGTGGGGGGAGTGAGCGAAGGCTGTGATGAAGAAGGGGGAGATGGATGGAAGTGTGGCGGTGGATGGGAGGCAAGGGATGGATGGAATGGGGTAGGGAGGGATGCGGGGAAAGGGACATGTATGCTAGGGGCTACACTTGACATATATGGTGGGAAAAAGGTAGCTGGTGGAGAGATAGTGACACCAACATGCCTATGTGCTCGGACCTGCATACATATTCATGGCCTCATATATTAGTACATAAAAAATATAACTATACAAATATAAGAAATCAAAACTAAAATTAAATTTATACTTTATTAAGCGATAATTGTACACAAGGGGATCTGTTGATCCCCAATGGGGATGGATGGTCACTCACTCATGCGGACACCTATGAAAACAAACAATTATTTAGATTCAATTACTAAATATTAACTACATTGGACGACAATATTAACTACTAACATTACATTTAATTACTGAAAGAAAACTACCTGTGTGTATGGTGTCGGGATGTCCTTTGCAACTATCATGGCTCCATCTAGGTTAAAGGAACCAACGTCCTCCCACTTGGGTGTTGGAGACTCAACACTGAATAGTTGTAAATTAAAACAAATCAAGTCATCAACATCTGATTCTAAGTTAAATTTATTAGAAATTATGAGATTGCATTACGTATAATCAATACTTGAACATTAAATAAAACAAGAACAAACCCGTTGTAGGTATCTCTCTGTGGCATGATCCTATGTGGGAACATGGCATGGATTCCCATGGTGAGAACAATGATGTGGCACTAGTCTTATTGAGCTAGATGGATCATCTTGGCTACCACCTATAACTGCTCTCCCTTGCCCACCACCAGTAGATCATGTAGAAGTGTGTCTCTCGGGGTGGTCTTGCTCACTCTGTAAGGACATAGCAACAAATGTGGTATTCCTAAGAAGGTGTAGTGTGGCACGTTTAACCGACTCATGGATCTCAACCAGCCCACTCCCTAACCTAGGGGGTTGAGGAAGTGGTTTTGGCTCTCGCCTAGGTGCAGGAGGTCCTCTGAGTGGGTTCCAGTGAGCATGAGGTCGATCTTGGGCCGAGCCAAAACCGATGCCCTGGAACTCGGTGATGTCGAAGTAGTTCACATGGAACCCTAACACAAACTCGTCCCACCGTTTCTTGAGAAAATACTCTGGGATCTCAACATTGTTAAATGGAGGCTTGTCAAAAACCATGAACCATCTCTTCCTCCAGTTTTCTCTCCATGGCTGGTAATTACACCAGTCCATGCAAATCGCCTCTTCCTCACATCTAGAGGTTTTATTGTTCTCAGATATGTAAATTTTCTCCACAGTTGAGCTTTTGTGATATTCTAGTTTTTTATATCTTCTTTGGGCATACTAATGGCATAATCTTCTCTCATTCGAGCCCTATATTGTCTCAAATTGGTTATCTCACTGTGGGAAATGTTGATAGACTCTATTATGTTTTGTAATGATGTGGTGAGGGAAACCTGAGAGGGTTCCCTGGTGTTCTTCAGTTCATCACTCAATATCCTTAACTGGTTTAAATCCCCATGTAATTCATCTTCGGAGATTTCTGGTGGTTCACCAAATCCATATTCGGGGGTTTCTTCGTTTAATTAAGGATTTATTGGGTCCTCTGATTGGTTTGTTTCACTCCTTTGTTGGGATGGTGCATTGGTATTTGTCATTATGTTTAGGTAATGTATCTGCAATATAAAATTTGTTCCATTTCAATTCATTTGCAATTTTTTTTAATTTTATATTTTATTTGAAAAAAAATGAAAAACATTAAAAAAATACAACAAAAAGCAAAAACTACTCCACCTAAGTTATTCCAATGACCGTGGGTGTCATTTTAGGGTGCTTGGACACTTCTTTTGGGTTCCGTGGGTGTCATTTGGCCTCCTTGGATGTTGTTTTTAGGTGTCTTGTGCACTCACGGGTTGTGGGTGAATAAAACTGTTGTTTTTTTTTTAAACAGAGGGATGCGTGCATGTCCTTGTACACGTACGCACTAAACATGCATGCGCATTCATACATGTGTGCGTGTCATTTGGGGTGTGTGCGTGCTATTGTTGTCCACATTGGCAATCTTATGTGGAGGTTCTCCTTTGCTGAAGTAGGAACATGTGTGCACGTCCAAGTGTGCGTGCATGTTCCTGTTTTTGTTTTGCTAGCGCGCTCCTATTGCATCATAATTGAGTAGCAGCTTCTTGGAGGCACCCAATAAAACAATTATTTTTAATAAAATATACTGAAGGGGGACAAAAGTGGATATAGTTGTTAAAGAGTGTTTGTTGACCCATAAGAGGAAAATACATGTGGTAGAAGCCATTGAGTGAGAACTCAATATGCACGAGGCATCATCCCCAAAAATCAAATCACAACTCCTAGTTGAGTGCTAAAGAGCGGGAGGCTCATAAATGACTAAGTCCTAGGCAAAATACTATACAATAGTATGTCCATGTGCAGAAGGAGGCTAGCATTGGATGAGGATTAAATATATGAATGAAAGAGAAGACACATTGAAGGATTTTTCTCTTGTGGTTCAATGAACAGGCTCAAGGGGTTCTGTAGCAAATTATAACTTGGCTACTCTAGGAGTTGGTTGGAAGGAACACCTTCTCCACTTTTGTTTTTCCAGCATTGGTGTTAGATTCATAATTTATGTTTCAATGTTTGCAGAATGTGTTTTAATTCTAGATCTGAAGAAGATTAATGTGGAACCTAGTGTGTCTCAGTTAGCCTAATGATGCCATGCTTAATTGTTTAGAATTCTGATTCCTTTCAAAATTTTAATCCTACACCTAATGGATTTGTAATCGTCTATTTTTAATTTGTATCATGTATTCCTACATTTATCCATTTATTCCTATTTGTATCGATTATTCCTAAATTCTTCCTTAGTTTGTGTTGCAACTGCAACTTTTCTCCCAAATTTAAAAAAAAAATTGGACTTTCCTTTTAATTTTTATCTTGCCTAAAATTGTTTGGATTCATGAACTCAATTTTTGTTCTCCCTCTGCTACAAACTTTGGATTGTTTTGAGGTCAACTGTGTTCATGCTTTGCGGAAAATTGCTTGTGTCTACAACTGCTTTGGACTGTGGAGTTTAAAGTTGATTTGAAAATGATGTCTTTTGATCTGAATGATTTCCTTCATTGCTATTGGAAGTCTATTTCTGTTGGAATCGAAACTTCAATTCTCTTTGCAGCCGCTGTGTCGGAGATGAAACAAACTATTTCTATCGCTGCACCGCTGAAGTCTTTTCAAACTTAACATTTTTTTTGGTTTTTCATAGGTCAGTTGAACAGTAAATTGGGGCCGTAGTTCTCTACGCAGCCGCCATTGCGGAAGATAAATAACGAACGTCCCAATGGTAAGTCTTGTTTTTGTCAATGCCTTAACTTTATTGACTAACTTTTACTTTGCGATGCTTTATCTTCGTTATCGGAGCAGTGTTGATGGGTGATCGGAGCATTAGTCTTTTGTGTTGCCGACGTGGTGGCAACATTGAACCTTTGGTCACCAATACATAGCCTTCAAAGCTTCTGATCGTTGCTATTTCTTATTATTATGGAATCCATTGTCCATCCACCTTCCGCTGTTGCAGCTACGTATTGATCTATCCTACCGACGCTTTATGATTAGTCTTTCCGATCCCCAATGCCTGGACGACAGTTGTCGTTGTTTTTTTTTTTGCCGACGATTTTCATTTGATGACAGAAGCCCTTAGCCTATGCGGTTTCCGCCGTTGCAGTGTTTTAGTGAACTAACCACATGACGTTTATGTCATCTCGTTCGTTGACGAGGAGTTTGTCTGTCTGATGCTACAGTATTCAGTCTTTCTGACGCGGATAGACTTAATAGTCTCGTGGAACTCGTTATCTATCTGAAGCCCAACGTTGCGGCTATGAATAGGACTATTCTTTTGTAGTCCTTAGTTCTTCTGCTCACTGATATTTTTATGTTGATCACGAAAGCCGTTGTTTGTATGGTTTTCATTGTTGCGGCGGCTTAATGAGCTATTATTCCGATGCTATAGTATGATCACTTGCCAAAGTGGATTATCTGCTTGATGCTTAGTATTCTTCCCACCGGTGAGGGTTTTTTCCCGCCTTTCTTGTGTGCTTTCACTATATTTTTTGATGGCGGTTACTTTGTCATATTTCATGCTTTCAGTGGAGGATGTCCATTTGGTCCAAATGCGGCTGGGATTGAGGTGAAGAGTTGTTCTTTTGAGATCATGGTTTTAGTTAGGTAGTGGGCTTAGAGGATTTTCAGACCCAGCTATCAGGATTTTCTTTGAATTATCATGTTTTCTTTTCATGCATTAACATTGTTTAGAGTTTGTTTTACAGAATGCATATATTGATACAGTTCATATTACTTTATTAAACCCTAAAATGGTCTAAAATCTGCTATTTTCATGACAGGACGATTACTACGAGTAAGATGTGTTTAAAAGACAAAGTAGAAGGGAGGCAGCAAGGAAGGAAGTGGCTGAAGAATGAAGAAGCAGAGGTGTTGCTAAAAAGAAGAGAGTGAAGATTTGAGAACAACAGGATTTTAAAAGGACCAATGGATTACTAAGCATAATTGATAGCAGCAGAGGCCCAGGCTTGGAAATGGCTCATCAGTTACCAAGTGGGTCCCTTTTTACAAAGTGCTTGTAAATCTTAATTTAAAATGTACCATATTGTATGAATCATGAGTACTCACAAAGGACAAAATTGTGAGATTAAACAGTTGAGGGAGCCCAAAGGTCACCTCAGGGGGGACAACCCAAAGGTTTTTTTGTTTGTATGAATATAGGAGAATTAGAGGGAATACAGGACTTTTTTCCAGTTAGATTTGTGAAGACATGTTGTAAGAAGAACTATTTCCTTTTGCAATAAGAATTACAAGTTTCCTGTTGGAGAAATCTTGGTGGAATGTTCAAATGCTATGTAATGGATTTGTTGAATGTGAACTATTTCATTTTCAGCTGTTATTAACTGTGAGATGGTTCTAACTTTTTGAACCTATGTTCTTGTATGAATGCTCTCTAGTTTATTCTAAGGAATTTCCACTATGAGTAATGAATGTTGTTCATAAACAATTAGCTATCTGGTTGTTCATATATCTTTAAATGTTCATGTGTTTTGAAATAAGTAACAACCATCTGTGTTTTTTCTTAATCAATGCGCAAAACACATTACTCATTGATAAATGTTAATCTTGCTCCCTAGGGATAGGTTAGATAGTTAGTTTTAGTTTCTTGCTGTGTGTGATTTAGATGTGAGTGAGTTAAGATGAGAGGTAAGAAGCTGTGCATCACATTGTGACCGCTACTCGTATTCTCTATCAATTTGCATTTAGTTAGGCACTTGCAGATCATGCTAAAAAACTAAAAAACACAAAAATATACACGGTGGACCGGGCCGCAACCGGTAAAACCTTTTATTTTTGTTACTTGACCTATGGTAGCCAGACCATAAACCGAATAGATTCCCCATACCAAATAGTAATGAGCTAGTTTGGAACATTTAATGGGGAGAATCCCTTGCTTTTGTTGCTTGTGATTTTCTAGGCCTCAATAGTTTTTGGTTCTAGAAGGAGGGCCACCAGTGCATGGCTGGCCAAGGAAACCCATTTTCTCGAGATTATTATACTGATGATAGTTCTAAAAATAGTTTGTTTCCCGATCCAATTCCTGAAGAGAAGGGTAAAGAGCACTTGTATTCTGTCGATAACGAAGTAGTTAAAAATCTGAGAAGACATACTAGGGCATATGTGAAAAGGATTGGAGGATTACCGATTATCCCTAACTTACCCAGAAGAGAATATAAGAAGAAAGACCGTCCTATATTGGAAGACTCAGTGTTGGTTGGAGATTTGGAAGAACTGGTAGAAACAACCTTATAAGAAGTTGTTCAGCCTTTAAATCAAGTAGGCCTAGAGACCCCTTACTGTTCACCTGTTCATATTCCTATTCATTCACCACCTCATTCTCCACCCAGACTCATGGCAGGCGTAAACGCAAATCAGCCACCCAACCCACCAAATCCACCACCTGCTTGGAAAGCTAGGTCACCATTAAACCTAACACCTCCTTTGCATGACTTACCTCAGGATTTTGAGAAAATGCTGCCCAAGTTTGACCCAAGTGAAAAGATTTTAGTAGATGATCACTTACAAAGTTTCTGCTTGGCCATAGAAGGATTAAGGGCTGGAGAACACGAAGATGTAGTCTGTAGACTTTTTCCACATACCCTTAAAGGAGCAGCAACTTCATGGTATTTTGCTCTGCCTACAAACTCAATCCTAGACTGGGATACTTTGGAAAGAATATTCAAAAATAAATATGCAGCCCAGAAAACTCATGCAGCACTAATTAAAGGGTTGTGTGCTTTAAAGAAAGAAAGAAAAGAAAAAGTGCATAGTTTCACCCAAAGGTTCGCTGCTTATCTTAAGAATTTTTCTGCAACTGACAAGCCCTCTGATAAAGTTCTAATTGAGTATTATACTTGAGCTCTAGGGCCTGATTTGGCCATGTTTTCCAAGATGTCAGTCAAACCTACTTTATCAGAGACTTATGAAGAATCTGAGAGAGTAGAAGCTGAAAGGGAAAGCATAGAAGATTATCCTGAGCCTAAGGAGAAGCAGTCATGTGACCTTGAAGGAATGTTGAGAATGATGCAGAAACTATCTAACAGGGTGATAGATTTGGAAAAAGAGAAGGAGGATTAGAAAGCATATAAGCCTTACTACAAAATGAGAGAGGATAACAATCAGTCTAAAACTCCTCCACACAGTCTTGCATCAATGAACTTAACGGAGGTAGGTATGGATAACTTTTGCACTTTTCATCAATAGCCCCATTCTGAAAAAAATTGCCATCAATGGATAAATTCGATGACATTAGTAATGAATCATATATTGGATTCTAAACTAATAGAAGCTGATGAGGAGGAGGAAAAGGGTAATAAATCCACAGATAAACAAGAAGAAAATGTTCTGGTGGTATGGGACCGTGTCTCACTTTTTGATAAAGAACACGAAGGTACTCTGAAACATGAGGAGATATCAGAAACAACTGTGACAACAGGAAGCCAAGGTTTGTTTAATAAAGACAATTCAATACTTCCAAAGATTAACAAATTTCAAGACAATATGAAGAAGATATAGAAGAACAACACAGATGACGAAAGACCTAAACTTACCATTAGTAGTCAAGATCCGAAACAAGTCAACATTGAAGACAAAGTGGGTAATGTCAAGGAAAATATCAAAGCACCTGAAGTACCAGAGGAAAAGCTTCCCATTGACAATCAACCCAAAGAAGAAGAAATTGGTGAAGCAAGTGTGGGAGGTAAGTCTAAATACAAAACCCCACCATTTCTATTAACTTTTGAAATTTTCAACCATAACGTGCATAACTGTTTAGTAGACTCAAGGCCATTAGTTAATGCTATGCCCTTTTTAGTGTGCAAAAAGATCAATGGACAGCTTAAACCATCTACCTGGCAGGTTATTCAGTTAGACAGAACAAATGTGAAGGTAATTGGGGAAATGGAGGATGTTTTGATGCGATTATCTTCAAATGAAAATGTATGTCGGTTTATCGATATTGTAGTAGCAGACATACCTGAGGCTTATGGACTTGTTTTGAGTCGGGATTGGTCAGCAAAGCTAAATGGATATTTTGCATCAGATTGGTCACATATTTGGTTTTCTTATAAAGGAAGTCCCAATCAAATAAATGTATTAAGAGAACCCCACATGAAGCACAATGTTACTCAGCTGGAGGGTAAGAATGAACCAGTGATTTCTATGTTGGGAAATTATCTAATTGAACTAGAAGCGAGAAACTACCAAGTGAAAGAAGCTAGCAGTACATCAGACACCCAGCCAGACCTCCTTCAGTTTTCACGGGCTAATGAGATTGATTGTAAAATATTAGTTTCAGTGTTAGATATAGTTTTTTCAAGACTAGTAGATGTAGTTTTTGATAATGGGTAAGTCTTTCTCATTTTGTAGTCAAGCCTAGGCCCTTAACTTACAAGTTGTCAGATTTACAGTGGTGGGCAGAGGAATAACCAGTTAGTGGTTTAGTTCTCAAATTTTATTTTTATTGATTTTTATGTTTCTTGATTATCTTGTACATAAATAAATTGATTTGGTTGTTTATTTTGATTTATTTTATTTCTGTTTTGCTTTAGTCTAGATTTTGATTGATTTCAATAAACTGAGGCAAACTTTTGGTTGCATGGAGGACATCAGAATTCTGGATTAACTAAAGTCCTTGAGTATAAGACTGTGCACTATTGTTTTATCTGAAAGAATTTCTTCTAGTTTAGTAGTTTTTCCTAAATGGCTATGAACACATTGAAGTCCTAATTAATCCTTGTAAAATAACTCAGGATCAAAAGGTCTGGAATACTATTTTGAGGCTCCATCCATCTCACAGTTAAAGAAATGTCTTAGAGGGTGACAGCAAAAGACCCATGGAGAGGAAGCAAGGTAAACAATATATTATATATAAATAATCCCATGCCAAGAATTTGAAGCCAAAAGGAATGTAAGAGTAAAAAAACTCCTAAAGAAAGCAATATGCATCAAAACACAGTACTGAACCATATGAGTACAAAATTGCCAAAAGTTCTTTTCCGTTTGTGAGCTGAAAATTAAATACGTCTCTCACACAAAAGGACACTATGGATAGAGGAGCCTGAATAAAAATTTAGAAAGAAAGGCATGCAGGAGGACTCAAAAAGGACAAGAAGTCCAAAATCAGAAAAAGTGCAAAATGGCATGGGAATGAGGAACAAATGAATATTTTTTTTTACCATATGTTACAATCCTATGGTGTCCAAGCTGAAAGCTACCCGAAGACAGAGGTAAAAAAAAAATGAAACTCATATTCTTGGCCTCAAAAGAGTTATCTTGACTTTAAAATCTTGATTTCCATTTTCCTAAATTGGACTATCACCAATGATTAAAAGTACATACATTTTCCATTTGGGAAATCCAGACATCTAGAAGAATTCAACATGTTGGTTTTATTGTCAAATGGTTTGTTACTTAAGGAAGAAATTGTCCAGAGATCTAGGTTCACCAGGTAGTTGCCAATTGTTGCAGTTGCAACTTTTCTCCCAATTTTTAAAAAAAATTTGGACCCTCCTTTTAATTTTTATCTTGCCTAAAATTGTTTGGATTCACGAACTCTGTTTTTGTTCTCCCTTTGCTACAAGTTTGGATTGTTTTGAGGTCAACTGTGTTCATGCTTTGCGGAAAATTGCTTGTGTCTGCAACTGCTTTGGACTGTGGAGTTTAAAGTTGATTTGAAAATGATGTCTTTTGATCCGAATGATTTCCTTCATTGCTATCAGAAGTCTATTTCTGTTGGAATCGAAACTTCAGTTCTCTTTGTATCCGCTGTGTCGAAGATGAAACAAACTATTTCTATCGCTGCACCGCCAAAGTATTTTGAAACTTAACATTTTTTTTGGTTTTTCAAAGGTCAGTTGAATAATAAATCGGGGCTGTAGTTCTCTACGTAGCCGCCATTGCGAAAGCTAAATAACGAATGAACCGATGGTAAGTCTTGTTTTTGCTGATGCCTTGACTTTATTGACTAACTTTTACTTTGTGATGCTTTATCTTCATTATCGGAGCGGTGTTGATGAGTGATCGGAGAATTAGTCTTTTGTGTTGCCGACACGGTGGCAACATTGAACCTTTGGTCACCGATACATAGCCTTAAAATCTTCCGATCACCATTATTTCTTGTTATTACGGAATCCATTGTCCGTCCACCTTCTGCCATTGTGGCTACGTATTGATCTATCCTACCGACGCTTTATGATTAGTCTTTCTGATCCCTGATACCTGGACGGTAATTGTCATTGTTTTTTTTTTGCTGACAATTTTCATTTGATCGCGGAAGCCCTTAGCCTATGCAGTTTCCTCCGTTGTGGCGTTTTAGTGAACTAACCACCTGACGTTTACATCGTTTTGTTCGCCGACGAGGCGTTTTTCTGCCCGATGCTACAGTATTCAGTCTTTCCGACACCGATAGACTTAATAGTATCACGGAACTCATTGTCTGTCTGAAGCCCACCGTTGCGGCTGTGAATAGGACTATTCTTTCATAGTCCTTAGTTCTTCCACTCACCGATATTTTTATGTTGATCGCGAAAGCCGTTGTTTGTATGGTTTTCGCCATTGCGGCGGCTTAATGAACTATTAGTCCAATGCTATAGTATGATCACCCACCGAAGTGGATTTTCTGCCCAATGCTTAGTATTCTTCCCACTGGTGAGGGTTTTTTCCTGCCTTTCTCATGTGCTTTCACTATGTTTTTCGATAGTGGTTACTTTGTCATCTTTCATTCTTTCAACGGAGGGTGTCGATTGGTCCAAATGCAGCCAGGATTGAGGTGAAGAGTTGTTCTTTCGGGATCGTGGTTTTAGTTAGGCAGTGGGTTTAGAGGATTTTTAGACCCAGCTGTCAGGATTTTCTTTGTATTATCATGTTTTCTTTTCATGCATTAACATTGTATAGAGTTCATTTTACAGAATGCATGTATTCTTATAGATCGTATTATTTTATTAAACCCTAAAATGGTCTAAAATCTGCTATTTTCATGACAAGACGATTATTGCGAGTAAGATATGTTTAAAAGACAAAGTAGAAGGGAGGGGAGGTAGCAAGGAAGGAAGTGGATGAAGAATGAAGAAGCAGAGGTGTTGCTAAAAAGAAGAGAGTGAAGATATGAGAACAACAGGATTTTAATAGGACCAATGGATTACTAAGCAAAATTGATAGCAGCAGAGGCCCAAGCTTGGAAATGGCTCATCAGTTACCAAGCCGATCCCTTTTTTCAAAGTGCTTGTAAATATTAATTTAAAATGTACCGTATTGTATGAATCATGAGCACTCAGAAAGGACAAAATTGTGAGATTAAATGGTTGAGGGAGCCCAAAGGTCACCCAAGGGGGGGCAACCCAAAGGTTTTGTTCTTTGTATAAATATAGGAGAATTAGAGGGAATAGAGGACTTTTTCCCAGTTAGATTTGTGAAGACATGTTGTAAGAAGAACTATTTCCTTTTGCAATAAGAATTACAAGTTTCCTATTGGAGAAAGCTTGGTGGAATGTTCAAATGTTGTGCAATGGATTTGTTGAATGTGAACTATTTCGTTTTCAGCTGTTATCCATTAATTGTGAGATCGTTCTAACTTTTTGAACCTATGTTCTTGTATGAATGCTCTCTAGTTTATTCTATGGAATTTCAACTATGAGTAATGAATATTGTTCATAAACAATTAGCTATATGGTTGTTCATATATCTTTAAATGTTCATGTGTTTTGAAATAAGTAACAGCAATCTGTGATTTTTCTTAATGCATCCGCAAAACACATTACTCATTGATAAATGTTAATATTTCTCCCTAGGGATAGGTTAGATAGTTAGTTTTAGTTTCTTATTGTGTGTGATTTAGATGCGAGTGAGTTAAGACGAGAGGTAAGAACCTGCGCATCACATTGTGACCGCTCTTCGTATTCTCTATCAATCTACATTTAGTTATGCACTTGCATATCATGCTAAAAAACTAAAAAACACAAAAATATACACGGTGGACCAGGCCGCAACCAATAAAACCTTTTATTTTTGTTACTTGACCTATGGTAGCTGGACCATAAACCAAACAGATTCCCCATACCAAATAGTAACGGGCTAGTTGGGAATGTTTACTGGGGAGAATCCCTTGCTGTTGTTGCCTGCGATTTTCCCGGCCTCAACAGTCTGTATTTACTAATGTAAATGTAGACTGAATCTCTAATCATGCTAGAGTGTATCTACTTTTACCAAATTTAAATCACAATAAGGTTCCATAAAAACTTATAAGTATATACGGATAGAGTACCATCCAAATTCTATAAAAATAGACGTATTAGGATACATTTCCTGTTTATAGTATAGATCTGTATTATTTAATATACACAAATGGATTACACTTATTAATATTAACATTATACAACTCATAGGATTCCATTAAAGTATTTGAATCATGTTTACATAACTAATTGTGAAGTACAATGCTGCTGTGATAAGTTTACATATACATAAATAATAAAATTAACTTTTAAACAGATCCCTTAATCTACTTAGTAAGATTACAGAGATCGTGGAATCAAATCTCTTTAAGGTAATTACTTAATAGTCCTATAATAAAATGAACCATAGTTTTATAATAATAAAACTATGAAATCACAGTTTGATCTAGTTTTAGTAAAACCAAAAATACAGATCGAAGTTCGTATGATGTTAACATCCACAAAGCATGTACAAGATAATAAAGAAAACAAATAAAATCTCTTACTGTCTGTTATGCTATTTTCCACAACCACTTTCATGGTATCAAAAATCTTAGTCACAAAACTGGTATCGCTATCATCGACAACTGAGTATTTAAACATAAAGATCTTAACTTCAGTTAAGATATCACAGACCCTATGGGTCGTATGAAATGACGCAACAAGAACCATAACTTTAGGGTCGTAAGTCCACAATGTGGCTACCCAAAATTTATACAGAGGCAGATCCTCGATCAAGTATTCACATGTTATAATACACTAAATCGTAGGATAGAATCTCTTTAAGTAATTAAATAAATTACAGTCTGCTGATAACAAAGCTAAATGCAAATAGAATCATAGGTACAACCATGAAAATGTATTACAAATTGCAACAATTAATTATTATGGTTGTAAGCCCATGTCAAATGGCTGCCACTACATTACAAGCGACGATTTATGTTTTAAAACGGTCACAGACCCTATGGGGTATATTAAATATTACAAAGCCTTAAGAACATGTATATGGTGGTTGTAAGCCCATTTATGGCTACCATCGATTTACACAAAGTTTACATCCATGATACAAATGGGATTCATTGCCACACATTTTATCAAACAAAACAGTATTCCATATACTAACCACTATCCTCGTGGCCCTAAGACCATCAACGATGGCAGCCGGTTGGTTAACACAAACAACATGTATTTATATATACAGGAAATACAAAATGATAATGGAACTTACACAACCGAAGGCTGACACTTCTCACGAAGGAGGGGTAACTGTCGCAAAGATCAATGGCCGCGATAAGATTGGAGATAAATCTACGGCCACAGTTTATTTCGTAGTGTGGACTAGCACGATGAATATTAAAATCTTCTCATTGCGAAATATAGTGGGGTCCACTCAGATCTACGACTGCATGAATGATCGGTCACAATTGACAGTTGAAAACATGTCATGATCTTGAACTGCTCGTAGTGTTCAAAGGAGAAAATTTGGCGGCAGAAGGAATGGAACGTGGACGACGGAAATGAAAGATTCCCCAAATCGGATGGCTGATATGGCTCCCAGGGTATGTGATTTCACATCCAGTGTGGAGATGACAGCAGAGGAGGAATCCATGCGTGTAATCAGCCCCCATTACAGATTAGCCAATTTCTCCGACACCATTTGTAGCATGTGTAGCAGTGGAATCATCCCTTTGGCAGAGCCATATCACAAAAAGATAGGTGGATTTTGTGTGAGTTGGCTTACGGAAATGGGGAAAGTAGCTGGCAAATCCCCTACTCACATGAAACAAAGCCAACACAATGCAGGAGAGCATTCCATTTCCCACTTCAAAGGGACAAGGAAATGTGAGAGCATCCACTTCATGAACTATGCAGCATGGATCTATGGTACCAGATGACGTCCACGAATGCTTCCCACAACAGGCGATAAGGCGCCATGACTGATGAAACCAAGTGACTACATCCCTAGCAAGTAGAGGATCGCTCTGCTCGCGCCTTCACACATGTTGAGACTAAATACACTCAATGACAGAGTGTGTAGGAATGATGGCCAACCATTGTGGGGTCAGTCTCGAAGCCTTATATATACTGCTTTCAGAGCAATAAGATTGAACTAACATATCTACAGAACTTGAGTTCTACTTCTTCGCGAATCTGGGGGTGTTAATGGTTGGTGGGAAGCTTCCACACTCGCCTGTCACCTTGGTATTGCATGCCAGGAATGACACCAGCCATCAAGGTCCAGATGTGATACCCACACCCCCAACGACACAGGGCTTGGACACTTACTCCCCATAAGTGTTTTTCCAGGAACCCCTGATAGCATCGCACCCACCAAAGCCTCCGCAGAAGGGGACAGTCATTAACTATTCCCTATATGAGCATCTGTTCGGATGGGAGCATCAGGGGCTTAAAGCCCTCATCATTCTGATTCTGAAGTCCACTTGCCAAGGGTGATGGGGCTGGTGTATATATGCTACACCCTTGTGCCTATGGGAGAGCTCACCTCACTGCAGGTGAGGATTACAAGAATGACAAACCACCCCACAGGTCCGTATCAACTAGAAGCAATGTGACAATTCTTCCATAGCCCACGGTCGACAGTGTTACCGGGTGAGGAAGGAGGTGGTGGATGTGATCGAACCAGGGAAAGATGACAGCTACCTTTCTAGTGTGTGCCGATGTAGAAAGTTGCATTTGAGCACGGTAGAAGCACATGCTTCGGGCAGAGAATGAGGCATCATACTCATCATCTGTCATGGCAGCCAAGCACGTCAAATTGTTACTCGGGTAGAATGCGACTGCCAACGCCACAATGTTTATTCATCATATTTGTAAAACATGGAAATAGTCCAATCCATGTACAGTTAATGCATGATAGTGACTTGTTACACTTTTCTGTTTGGTAGTCTCAGCATTATAATAGTATAAATACACTCCCGATAGAGGGAGGAAGGAGTTAGTTGGTTGGATTGGAAAACATTCTAGGATTGAGGCTCTCCATTGTAAATAAGTTTTGATGCCTGTGTTATGAATAAAATTGTAGAGGAAGATTTGTTTATCATAGCAGAGATTCATGTGTCGTTGCTTTTCCCAATATGTATCTTCTTTTACGTGCAATGTGTTTCATGTTTTCACTCCAGTCTGTTAATTGCTTTTCATGTCTACAACTTAGGGTATAGTAGTTAGGAATGCATACTTGTTATGCTCTGGCTGCTGTTCTAGACATTTATCAATTGTTCTTCTAAATTTGTTGTTCCATGCGATGGACTGTTCTCTCTCTCATCCTCCAACCGCCTGCTAAAAATCTCCTGATTGGGAGATCAGCAGCTACCTTGCCTCTGTTTGCAACATTATGCCTTCCTTTCCTCTTGTAAGTGTTCACTATGTAGGTTCTTGACTCCATTGCCAATGGTTCTCACCTCGATAATCCCACCTTGCATCTCACCTTTACACACTTTGCTCCATTCAGGATCCTAGCCCCCTGATCATGCCGATTGAAAATCCTATGTGGAGTAGACTTCGGTGACACACGAGATTGAAAATCTTATGTGGAGTAGACTTTGGTGACAAATGAGAGATCCCTCTCTGACTGGGTAGGGCTGGAGGCGCAGTCTAAAGTGGTTTTGCTATTAAACCAGGAGCAGCCCTCCCCCTTGACCTTCGGGGCCCATTTTCGACGATAACAAACTGGCGTCGTTGCTGGGGATGAAATTGAAGATCCTCCATGGGAAGAATGACAAAGATTTAGATCTAGTTGTTGATGGTGAACAATTGGCCAGAAATCAAGAAGGTTGAGCACTTTTCACCTGGCAACTCCACTCTTGAAGGATTCAGACTTCAGTGACTCCATTGGTGGTGTGACCCAGAAATCAAATGGCCGAGGAAAGCTGGAAGGCTCCGTCTGGAAAATGGACTCCTTATAAAGCTTAGAAATTCCTGACAGAAGGTCCAGATACTTAGGTTCGTGTTTCTTTTAGGATGTCTTATCCTATCTTGTAAGTTTGGTCTTATCTTTTCCCAGATTTATCAAAACAACTTTCTATGGTTCATCTCATTCTGAATAGAGCTATGAATATATTCCTATTTATCCTTCTTTATAAACAAAAAGAGTTGCGTCATCTTGTACATATGATTATGGCCTAGATCATTATCCAGGGGCTCACGATGTCAAAGGAAACCCTTGTGAAATTCCTGAAACCTCGATCGATAGCTTAGCTATTGTACCTAACCTTGTTCCTCCTATTTATCCAAGACGATACAAACCCCTACAACTACCTCCTATCCTCCATGATTTTCCCACGAGATATTACAAGTATCTCCCCAATTTTGATGGAGAATCCCAAGACTTGACCATTGAGAAACATTTACAAGCCTTTGAGCATTTCTCTGAGCTTTTTGAGATAGATCATGATGATGTATGCATGCAGGCTTTCCCCTTGTCCCTACAAGGAGATGCCAAAGTATGGTTTAAACACCTGCAGCCTAAGTCCATCAACACTTGGGAAGAGTTTTCTTGCACCTTCTTAGAGTTTTGGGGTAGGAGAATGCCATTGGAGCAAATACTTTTAGAGTTGTATTCCCTGAAGAGGCATAAGGGGGAGGCCATATCTAGTTTTAATAGAAGATTCACAAGCTTTTATTATAACATGCCTAAGGAATTCCAACCTCTTGAGAATGCTGCTAAGATCTATTATGCAGGAACCTTTCCTCCTGACATGTCCTTGCTTTTTTTGGAGAGAAAATCAACCACCTGCAGCAGATGTTCGCTGATTGTTTGGAGGTTGAGGAAAACCTTAAGATGTCCAAGAAATTTTCAGATCAGGACAATGGTGGTGATATAAAATATACATACAAATTGGTTGGGCCCTACAAGCAGAAGGAGGAAGTCTCTGGCCCGTCAAAGACCTCTCATGGTATGGAGAAAGATGACCGTCCTGAGGCTGGAGCAGGAAGTCTTGCAGGATTGTTCTTTGAAGATGGCGACTTGCACCATCCCTGGTCTACAAAGGATGATTTTAAGAAAGAGTTTGGTGCGCCTGTGTATGATGAATATGAAGAAGAGTACCCGTAGAATATACCTGACGAGCTAGCTATTGAAGCAAAGCCTGTCGATGAAAGGAATCAAGATGCCATGCAAAGTCAACAGGTTGAAGCAGGAAAAGATGATAGGGGCACTAGAGGTGATAGCCTACCCTTGTGTTATGCCTCTTTTGAATTAATATGACACATGATTAAGGTCTCCGAGCAAAAGCAAAAAGAAAGAGAGATGGCGTAGACCAAAAGCCTGTGCAAGAAAGAAGAAGATAAGAAGAACTAGCCAGGCGATTCCTCTTATGCTACTAATATATTGGAAATCTATAGTAAAGAGACAAGCTATGAAGATGGATGTAGCAGCCTCCAAATAAACATGTTCTCTGATATTCTACCTTCAGTAGCACCACCTCACATAGGAGGAATATGCCTACTCGGTTCCACTAAAGAAGCAGGGGACTTCCCTCTTGAAGCGCATCAAGCTCTTGTTTCAGAAATTTTGAGTGGAAAGCGGGAGGTTCCATTGAAAGAAAGATTCTATGGGTCCTTTTCTGCAATTTTCCAAGTGTCAACCTGACAAATCTCTAGAATAAGGAAGCTCCAGACGGCTTTCCCATGAGTAGGTGACAGAACATGCTGGAGGTTTCCGTGATTTCTATGACCCTGTAGCCGAGTACATGGAGGTTCTGGGTGAAGGTAGTGATTGGTTGCATCTCTGCTTTGAAGATCAATTTGTTTATCATTCCCTTCTCCTATTATCTATTTCATTTCTGTCCATCAAGCACGATAAAAGAACAAAAGTATTAGGCAAGTTGCTTGATTAGCTTCATTGGAAGTCTGATTTCACTCAATCAGACTTGTGTACAAAGTTAGGTAGAGTAGGTAGGAAAAAATAAGCTTGACAGTTTTCGAGCATTTCCTTCATTATTGTTTTAGTTTGTTTTCATTTTTCAGTTACCAGCACAGGTTTATAGTCACCATCGTGATTTTCAAGAGTGGCATGAATTCGCTAAAGCAGTAACTCAGAGTAGAATGGAGATGTCAAAGAAATATTGAAAGTAGCCCGATGGTTTGGCAATTGGTCTACGGGGGTTCTTTGCTACCTCACCAGGAGGATATCATCCCTTGTGGAGCCAGTTGTTAACACTCTGTTTTTTAACAGAGTATTTAAGAACCTGATAGGAGCTCAATGAGGGTCTTATCCCCACGAACTTCATGTGAACTCTCCTCTAGGATATCATAGGTGCAAAGCAAAGAAGAAAGCGGAAGATGTACTGCAAGCGTTGGGCAAGGCTCGAGATCAAAGGCTGAAATTGATCAAAGATGGATCAATGGCTCTAAACCATTTCGCGCGAGTAGACATGCTCGACCAAATCCGTGTTTCCAATTTGTGAAATGGGTTAAAAGTCAGAAACATTCTACAGTCAAGATGAGATCTGAGTTAGATCTACGGCCTCAATCAATTTCACAAGCCATACATGCACGGGTGAAAGCCGCGATTTCAAATCGTGAAGGAGGGGTAACTGTCACAAAGATCAATGGCCGCGATAAGATTGGAGATAAATCTACGGCCACGATCTATTTTGCATTGTGGACTAGCACGATGAATATCAAAAGCTTCTCATTGTGAAAGATAGTGGGGCCCACTCAGATCTACGGCTGCATGAAGGATCGATCGCGATCGACAGTTGAAAACATGTCATGATCCTGAACTGCCCACGGTGTTCAAAGGAGAAAAGTTGGCAGCAGAAGGAATGGAATGTGGATGGCGAAAATGAAAGATTCCCTGAATCGAATGGTTGATATGGCTCCTAGGGTACGTGATTTCACATCCAGTGCGGAGATGACAGTGGAGGAGGCGTTCACGTGTGTAATCGACCCCCATTGCAGATTGGATGATTTCTTCGATGTCATTTGTAGCACGCGTAGCGATGGATCATCCCTTTGGTAGAGTCATATCACAAAATGATAGGTGGTTTTTGTGTGAGTTGGCCTACGGAAATGAGGAAAGTAGCTGGCGAATCCACTTCTCACATGAGACAAAGCCAGCACGACGTGGGAGACCATTTTATTTCCCACTTCAAAGGGGCAAGGAAACATGAGAGCATCCACTTCATGAACTATGCAGCATGGATCTATGGTACTAGATGGCGTCCATGAATGCTTCCCACAGCAGGTGGTAAGGCGCCACGACCGATGAAACCAAGTGACTAGATCCCCAGCAAGTAAAGGATTTCTCTGCTCGTGCCTTCACACATGTTGAGACTAGATACAATGGATGATAGAGTGTGTAGGAATGATGGTCAGCCATTGCGGGGTCGGTACCGAAGCCTTATATATACTTCTTTCATAGAAATAAGATTGAACTAACATATCTCCAAAACCCAAGTTCTACTTCTCTGTGAATCTGCAAAGGACTGGAGAGTTTGACGATGAAGATCTAGTTTGAGAAACTTGTCTGTCTGGGGGTGTTGATGGTTGGTGGGAAGCTTCCACACTTGCCCATCACCTTAGTATTGCATGCCAGGAATGACACCAGCCATCGAGGTCCAGACGTGATACTCACGCCCCCAACGACACAGGGCCTGGACACTTACTCCCTGTAAGTGTTTTTCCAAGAACCCCTGATAGAATCACTCCCACCAAAGCCTCCGCAGAAGGGGACAGTCATTAACTATTCCCTGTATGAGCATTTGTTCGGATGGGAGCATCAATGGCTTAAAGCCCTCATCATTCTGATTGTGAGGTCCACTTGCCAAGGGTGATGGGGCTGGTGTAGATATGCTACACCCTTGTCCCTGTGGGAGAGCTCACCTCACTACAGGTGAGGAGTACAAGAATCGCAAACCATCCCACAGGTCTGTCTCAACCAGAAGCAATGCAAAAATTCTTCCATAGCCCATGGTTGACAATGTTACCTGGTGAGGAAGGAGGTGGTAGATGTGATTGAACCAGGGAAAGATGCTAGCTACCTTGCCAGTGTGTGCCCATGTGGAAAGCTCCATGTGAACACGGCGGAAGCACATGCTTCAGGCAGAGAATGAGGCATCATACACATCATCCGTCATGGCGGCCAAGCATGTCAAATTGTTACTCGGGCCGAATGCGACCACTAACACCACAATATTTATTGATTATATTTGTAAAACATGGTGATAGTCCATTCCATGTACAGTTAATGCATGATAGTGACTTGTAACACTTTTCTGTTCAGTAGTCTCAGCATTAGAATACTATAAATACACTCCCAATAGAGGGAGGAAGGAGTTAGTTGGTTGGATTGGGAAACATTCTAGGGCTGAGGCTCTCCATTGTAAATAAGTTTTGATGCCTGTGTTATGAATAAAATTGCAGAGGAAGAGTTGTTTATCATAACCGAGATTCATGTGTCATTGCTTTTCCCAATATGTATCTTGTTTTACGTGTAATGTGTTTTCTGTTTTCACTCCAGTCTTTTAATTGCTTTTCATGTCTGCAACTTAGGGTATAGTAGTTAGGAATTCATACTTGTTATGCTCCGACTGCTGTTCCAGACATTTATCAATTGTTCTTCTAAATTTTCATGGAATTCATCTCGCTACTGCTCCACATGATGGAATGTTCTCTCTCTCGTCCTCCAACCGCCTGCTAAAAATCTCCTGATTGGGAGATCAACGGCTACCTTGCCTCTGTTTGCAACCTTACACCTTCCTTTCCTCTTGAAAGTGTTCACTATGTAGGTTCTCTACTCCATTTCCAATGGTTCTCACCTCGATAATCCCACCTTGCATCTCACCTTTACACACTTTTTTCCATTCAGAATCCTAGCCCCTTGATCATGCCGATTGAAAATCCTATGCGGAGTAGACTTCAGTGACACACAAGATTGAAAATCTTATGCAGAGTAGACTCTGGTGACAAATGAGAGATCCCTCTCTGACTAGGCAGGGCCGGAGGCGTAGCCTAAAGCAGTTCTGCTGTTACGCCGGGAGTGGCCCTCCCCCTCGACCTTCGGGACCCATTTCCGGTGCTAACACAGACATTTGCATTAACTTAGTAAGAACAGAGTAGAGTTAACCTGCCAAGCCAAAGCCATTAACACCTTAAACTAGAGTAAAATCCATACAGAGCAGAGATCGTCCCTCAACTAACCTATGACCAAACAATACCACCAAAAAAGAGCTTAGACAGAGTAAATGAGATTTTACAAAACCCTACGCGATTTTATGATCTCACCATCTAGGTGTAGGGCCAAGATCAAATGCTCATGTCAACCCAAATCCTGGCTGTGTTGTCAAAACACATCCAGGACAGTTCATTGAGCCAACCAAGTACCATATTAAATCCTAGACCGAACATCATTACAACCCTAATCATTGTCTACCTTTGATTCATGAATAAGAGTGTGAAACCATATATATTATAATCATCGCTATAATAGGAACCAAGGTTAAATTTTATGATATATGGCTTCTGCACTAAACATTTGTGGGGAAAGGACTAGCATGTAATGCCTATGGGGCTATGCCAAGGTCCACACCCTTCCCATTATAACCATAGTAAGTATAGCACAAAGATCTACAAATCATTTTGTTAGCAACCAAAATAAAATGGACTTTTGAGAGCATTTTTGTCTCTCTCTGTTTCACTTATTGCTTTTTTCTTCAGCCTTTTAGCCAGTGTCTTAACCTCCACTTCTTCTTCATTCAGTGCTCGAGTGATCACTTTTTCCAAGCATCCTTTGGTTCTTCCCTCTTGACCTGTAATTTATAAAGAATCAACAATGGTCATATTTGTTAGCCCTAATCTATGTTTATTGATTTTCAAATACAAAAATATATTGTATATATATATATATATATTTTTGTTTATGATATCATTAAAATATGGTATGTGTGCACAAGTGTCTTATTATTAAACCTAAGCTATATCACATATTCCATTCCAATTCATATGTCACCCATCTTGCATACTAGCTATACATTTAGTTTCTATGATAAGCCAAGCCATGCGTGTCTAATTCACAAGCTAAGTTGACATGTCAAGTCATGACTCAACTATGAATCAATCCACGAGCCAAGAAAAGCCAAATGCAAACATTGAAGCTTTAATAAAAACTGGCTAATAAATGTATTGTGCAGGTGTCTTGTGATTTAGTATATTTCAATTTTTAGAGCTGGCCATGAAAAGGAGCCACGAGTTGTATCGTATGCCTAAAACCCACGAGTCAAGATTTAAGCTCAAACCATGAATCAAGCCATGTGCTAAGCTTATGATACATGTGCCATAAATTGGTTTCATTAACAAATCCATGTAGAGGAGATTGAGTTTATTGTGTCGATCAGCAGGGTTTGAGGTATTCAATGCACCAAAAGCAGAACTTTCAGTGGCTTACAGGTTATAATTTTGCTCACAAGCCACCGAAAATGCAGAGAAGGGAAGAGAGGCATTCTTTTTGAACATATCCGAGTTTGGTCATTCTAAATTGCATGAAGATGATTTCTGAATAAAGTTTATAATTAAGAGCATTAGATTTAGTGTTGTGTTCCAGTTTTGAAGGTGCCAGCATGGTAAGAGATGATGAATATTCTTGTCCATTTTTGGTAATAGAATGACCTGTCTACCAAGGTGGGATTTTCGACCTCATCCCTCAGCCTATGAATACTTGTTGCAGCTGTCAAAGATTTCGAATATCAGGAAGATATTTTGAGATATAGAGATTGACCATCAAATTAGAATCTTTTCCTATTTTCTAGAAACTTTTTTTGATTGTCTATTTTCAGCAAATTCGATCCAGTTTTTCAAGATCTAGAATAATTTTGTAAAGGCTATAAAGCTTGTGAATTTTGTAGAACAAAAGATTCAACTTTTAGAGACTTTTTCAGATATTGTAAGCTCAAGCTTCTCATTTTCAGATCAGTAATACAAGCTTCTTTTGCCATTACTTGTTCATATTTTCATCTTCTTGTCTATTCTATACTTGCACTTAAATGTCAAATTCAGGATTAATTATGTTTGTCTGATGTTTGATAACAGTCAACTTGTCAATATATCAATAAACTAGAATTTGTAAGTACTTTACTTGGTTTATTTGGCCATTCATATATACTTTGTGTGTATGTTTTTGCTAGTAAATTAAGTGTTCTTCGTACATTCATTTATTTACAACTCTCTGAATAGTGATAGTAAAAAGCATTGTTGATCTGGTTGTGTTTATGCATCTCTTGAGTGAGTGAGGTTTGATTCAGTCATCTGAATTGATCCATTTGAGTGAATCATTGAGAAAATAATTAAGTTACTAGGCATCTTCAAGCTGCATCCTAGAAGAGTTTCCTGGAGTGCTAACAAATTGGCGCTGTTTCCGGGGAGAGGAGATTGAAACTCAGCTTCCCTAGGAGACGACATAGATCCAGCTTTGATGATAGACAAATCATGGACATTTTCTTGGTTGTAATCATCTATCTGGCGACTCCATGAAGGACGGATTCAATGGAGACTCCATTGCTCAGAAATCTATTGGCAACTCCACTAGTATGAAATGAACAAGAGGTATGCATCTTGTAATTTCTCAAGTATGTCTGGTTACCCTCATCCAGTACCTAGTAGAGATGAAAGGGAAAATAGTTTTCCCAGTTTTCGAGGAGAAGAGTGGGAAGTGCCAGCTGAACACTTACTGGATTTTCATGACTTTATTCATCGACTTGAAATTATACATGAAGATATTCAAATTAATCTTTTCAGATACTCATTGAAGGGAGCGGCCCTTGACTGGTGTAGATCTCTTCCAGCCGCCAATATCAACTCTTTGAAAGGTTTTCATGATGCTTTCAATTTGTTCTATAAATATAAAATTTTAGATGATGCCCTTTTTCCAGAATGTTGTCATGAATATAATTTGTTTCATCAAATTAATGGACATGGAAAGTATGGTTGTGTTGAAAAGTCTGTGGTTGAATAAGATACTTTTCATAAAGACTAGGTCATTTCTTTTGAGATATCAAATGATAAAGAGCAGATCACATATGGTAGCATCCCTGGACATGATCAGGAGCATTATGAAGCTGATAGAGAAAATTTCCAAAAACAATCGATGCTTGATTTTGTGTCAGTTGTTGAGCAGTCAATATATGAGTTTATAGAACTTGGAAATGACATTCATGATCAACCATCTATTGAGATCAACTATGAGGAAAAGTGGCCCTTTGAATTTAAATAGCAAGGTAATATCATACATGGATTTTATGATCCAGCTGCTATATGGATGGAGTCACTGTTGTCAGTTATGCCATATATTACAAAGTTTGGCATGATGGTTTGCAACAATACACATGAGATGGTTGCAGTTTTATTGTTGTATATTTTGTTCTCATTTCATGTCTTTTGCTGTATACATGAAGACGGTCAAGAAAGTTGTTGCTTAATTTATTTTTCTGGAAATTTGTATATACCTGAAACATTTATTTGCAGCAGCTAGAGTAGGGTAGCATAGATGAATAAGCTCATGGCTGAGCATTTCAAGTTTTCATAATGCGTAAGGCTTGCATTTAGTATTGTGGTTTCAGTTTCAAAATAAAGACTCCGTGCCCAATGGATATAAGGCACTATTGGTAGGGGTAGTTTTGCTTCAAATGATGAGCAGGGTTGCAAGATTTGGATCAGGTTTTGAAAGCAGCATTTGAGACTCCATAGCCCAATAGATGCAAGGCATTGCTAGTAGGTTTACAGTTGAACATTTGTGGACAAATTGCAGAAGATCGGTTGCATAGGCCAAGTGACTCCATAGACCAATGGTAAAGGCGACTAAAACTACTCGGTTCTTGGAGCCTCTCATGGAGGTCTTCATCCCAGTTGGAGCCAGATGTTAGTGACCAAAATAAAATGGACTTTTGAGAGCATTTTTATCTCTCTCTGTTTCACTTATTGCTTTTTTCTTCAGCCTTTTAGCCATTGTCTTAACATCCACTTCTTCTTCATTATTCGGTTGAGTGATCACTTTTTCCAAGAATCCTTTGGTTCTTCCCTCTTGACCTGCAATTTATAAAGAATCAACAATGGTCATATTCGTTTGCCCTAATCTATGTTTATTGATTTTCAAATAAAAAATATATTTGATATATATATTTATGTTTATGATCTCATTAAAATGTGGTGTGTGTACACAAGTGTCTTATTATTAAACCTAAGTTATATCACATATGCCATTCCAAGTCATATGTCACCCATCTTACATACTAGATACACATTTAATTTCTATGACAAGCCAAGCCATGTGTGTCTAATTCACAAGCTAAGTTGACATGTCAAGTCATGAGTCAACTATGAATCAATCCACGAGCCAAGCAAAGCCAAATGCAAATGTTGAAGCTTTAATAAAAATTGGTTAATAAATGTATTGCGCATGTGTCTTGTGATTTAGTACATTTCAATTTTTAGAGCTGGCCACAAATAAGAGCCATGAGTTGTATCGTATGCCTAAAAGCCACGGTTCAAGCTTAAAGCTCAAGCCACGAATCAAGCCACAACTTAAGCCACATGCTAAGCTTATGATACATGTGCCATAAATTGGTGTCATTAACTAATACTTCCAGTGAAGATTGAGTTTATTGTGCCGATCAGCAGGGTTTGAGGTATTCAATGCACTGAAACAAGAACTTTCGGTGGCTTACAGGTTAGAATTTTTCTAACAAGCCACCGAAAATGTAGAGAAGGGTAGAGAGGCATTCTTTTTGCACAGATCCGAGTTTGGTCATTCTAAACTGCACGAAGATGATTTCTGAATAAATATTATAATTAAGAGAATCAAATTTAGTGCTCTATTCCAGTATTGAAGGTGCCAGCAAGGTGAAAGATGATGAAGCTTCCTGTCTATTTTTGGCAAGAGAATGACCTGTCTACCAAGGTGGGATTTTTGACCTCATCCATTAGCCTATGAAGACTTACTGCTACTGTCAAAGATTTCAAAGATCAGGAAGATCTTTTGAGATATGGAGATTGACCATCAAATTAGGATCTTTTCCTATTTTCTAACAACTATTTTTTATTGTCTATTTTTAGCAAATTCGATTTAGTTTTTCAGGATCTAGAATAATTTTGTAAAGGATATAAATCATGTGACTTCTGTAGAACAAAAGGTTCAACTTTTAGAGACTTTTTCAAATATTGTAAGCTCAAGCTTCTCATTTTCAGATTAGTAACACAAGCTTCATTTGCCATTACTTGTTCAGATTTTCATCTTCTTGTCTATTCTATACTTGCACCTGAATGCCAAATTCAGGATTAACTCTGTTTGTCTGATGTTTGATAACTATCAACTTGTCAATACATCCATAAACTAGAATTTGTAAGTACTTTACTTGGTTTATTTTGTCATTCATATATACTTTGTGTGTATGTTTCTGCTAGTAAATTAAGTGTTCTTCGTACAGTCATTTATTTACAACTCTTTGAATAGTGATAGTTAAAAGCCTTGTCAATCTGGTTGTGTTTATGCATGTCTTGAGTGAAAGAGGTTTGATTTAGTGATCCATTTGAATGAATCATTGAGAAAATAATTAAGTTACTAGGCATCTTCAAGCTGCAACCTAGAAAAGTTTCCTAGAGTGCTAACACATTCTATCACCTTAGCGCTAGGGTAGACAAAGGCCATTGAAATATTTACAAACCATAGCATATTACTATGATATAAAAATATCAAAACTACATTGGAATCATAGTTTAGGTTTATGCATTGTAATCTTAAAACATTGTAAAACCATATGATATAATAATTACACCATGACCATCAAGGACCATAAAGAAATGCATTTAAGGCCAAAACATGTAGTATCATGCCAACAATAAGTAGGTTAACCCTCACCTTTTATTAATAACAAGAGGTCACAATATGGAGAACCATACGCTTTACAAACCCTAAGCTTATCACGCTTAGGGGCAGGTTTTTACACACATAGTATAAAATACGGTAAGGCCAAGGCCTTGGAAAAATAATGCAATTGATGGGGTGGTGTCAAGACCATGAACAGTTCCCCATGCCTTAGGCTAGTTCAGGCTATTATAAAGATAAAATAAATAAGAACACATATAAATAAAGTACACCACCTAAGTAGACATGGTTGAAGGTTTTAAAAGGAGCTAGATATCTTAATCATCAATAGAACTTGTCGTAATCATCAGTACAAAGATATGAAAATTAACAGAAGTAAAACATAGAAATTTGCTAAATAAATATAGAAGTAATGCATGTAAATTGTTTTTTATATTTCTTTAGAGTTTTTAAGTAGAATAAATAAGAACACGTATAAACAAAGTACATCACCTGAGTAGACATGGTTGAAGGTTCTAGAAGGAGCTATAGAACCCGTAGTAACCTTTAGGACAAAGATATGAAAATTAACAGAAGTAAAACATAGAAATTTTCTAAATAAATATAGAAGTAATGCATGTAAATTGTTTTTTATATTTATTTACAATTTTTAAGTGTGTTGCAAAAAATGCCTCCTCCTCCTCCTCCTAAATAAAAAACATAAAAAGTCTAACGCGAGGGCAAGCCTTATTTACCCTATAGACTCGTATTTAAGAGGAGTCTGTCATAGGCTTGCATTCATAAGAGTCTATATGAAGCACACATCAAGATGATGTCATTATAGCTTGAACCCAGGCTTGACACACATGAAGTTTGAATGAACTTGGGCTCTCTATCTATTATTTTTTCAAGCTTTGAATAAGCAGCAACTCTTGGTGTACTTATCTGACCAGGAATTTAAAATTTTGTTCATAAAATTAACTTTTATGGTCACATTTGATGTACTTTCATGTCATTTCTGGTCAACGTAACTTTACCTGGTGTACTTGTTAAGAGTGTTGTCAGAGGGCATTAGGAGGACTATAGTTGCACCACATTTTGGTGTGGAGTGCTTGGAGCACACTCTGAGCGCAATTTTCTTCTTCATGTGCGAACCCTATCAGTTGATCCATCCATCGCAAAGGGTATGGCCATAGGCTTATGACCATCCATGGCATTATGGCATACCCAATGGCCACTATTCGATCGAAAACAACGCGATTTTTTGGCAACATGACTTGTTCAGTAAACATACATGTATATGGTGGGTTATGTTTCAAATTTGATTTTACAAATTGTAGAGACGCTGGGAGAGATTTAATTCAAATTTAAATTTACAAAGCACATAATCCCCTTCGTGACTTGGGAGAATGGATGAATTTGTTGTGCTTTGTGGAGCCACTCATGGATAAGGACCTGTCTTAAGCCAGGATGTTCCAGACAAAGGAAATGGTGGCTCGATCCCACAATGTTCCCACTCTCAGTATCAAGAAAAACGTTGCATTTTTTGAGAGGCTGACAACAGAGTCCATAGCTGATGACTAGGGCACATGCCCCCTGGATGCTTGCCTAAGTTTGATTTTCAATGCAACAAATCCAGCTTGAACATTTCAATCTGATTCCCATCGGCTTATAGCCTTATATTTACTGGTTGATCTTGATATCCTCTGCTAGAAATATTCAGAGACAAAGTAGAACCTATATCAAATTTTTGTGTCGATGGATCAGATTAAAGAAAAGCATGACTGTGACTTACGATCGCGTGCTCTTAAATTTTGATGGTGATTGCAAACTAAAGTTTTCTTGTAGCAGCACTCCAGTGAGGGGTAATGAGAAGAGATCATGGGATGATCGTTGTGCGTTTGCCCTCCTGAACTTATCTCAATTGCAGATTCCCTCCATCCAATGGGCATGGAGCAGAGTCAACCATTGACTTTGCTCCTTTCCCATTGGATACAGGGAATTTGCAATCGAGATAAGGATGGCTTGTTTTCCTTCATGCCAATGAAGAACAAAATGAAAGAAACAATGTTATTAGTATCAATGATCAACTACAAGAATAGGGTTACTATGTTGTTGAGTCTCCCAAGCCCCCATGGATGATCTCTCCTCTCATCAAGTAGATAAACGAGAAAGAAGATTTTATCACAGAGTTTTGTGAGCAGATGTGAGTACAGCCTCACGATTCTTACTTGCATTTCCAGGATATGTTGGCAAGAGCCACCTAGCTCAGTTTTTTGGCACACTATGAATTATTTCATTCATTTATTGAAACATTGACGAAAATCCTAATAAATCTGTACAATTTTTGCAAGAGCATCTATGATCATTTTTTTCTTTCTTCTTGTTAAAATGAAAATTGTCAAAATGGTTGCTAATCCTGATTTTGCTCATTTGATTGGATATTGGATTTTGTAATTGATGAATATTGCAGTTTATTTTAAATATTGTTGTGACTTGCTCACTGTATATTATTGTTGAGAAATTGGAGGGGCGACCTTCCTTTTTGAAGGAATCGACCTCTGGAATTTTTGCTTATCATTGCAGGTAGGAGTGCTTATCATTGCAAGTAGGATTGGTATCTGTCCAAGGGAGCTGACTCCGTCAATCATTGATGAGCTTTCCAAGCAAGTCGAGCCTCCTATGTAGTTTATTTATTGAATATCTTCAATGCTATAAAGTGCAGGGTGACCTTCTTTGAGACAACCTTGTTTACTATATTTATTGGTTGTGCAACAAAATAATCCAAATCTGCAATCAATTTCAATACCCGAAAAAATTTCAAATTGTAGATATCAAATAAAATTGAGGTTTCGTTAATCCGTGAGATGTAGAATAGTTGGTGGCAGGGTATGGTTAAGACGCCCCCTAAGCTGAAAGGTCATCGGTTCTAATCTTGTCGGATACCAAAAAATCCAACCATGTTAAGGGTTGTTGCGGTCCAGGTTAGGTGTGATCCCCAGGTGATTTTGACGGCTTAGATACCCCTGGTTCGTGGTTACTTAGCCAATGGAAACCCTGCTAGTCAGGGGGTTCAACCACTTTGCCAACCAAAAAAAAAAAAAATTTAAAAACTAAGGTTTAAGTGAAAAAATAAGAACTTTAAACTAAAATATAAAATGGATTTTGAAAATGGATTACTTTCAAATTTGAGGTTTACTTAAACTGTAAGTTTTTTTGGTCCACAACTCCTTTATTATGATTTTTTTTCATAATGTGGAGTTCTTTTGAAATTGTAAAATAAAAATTTGTCAATAAAATGATAAGTATTTAGTTTATTTAATTATATATATATATATGCTTTTTAAATTAAACTTAATATATTTATCATTATTCAATATCAATATATATATATATATATATAAAATAAAAGTCAATACATTTATCATTATTCAAAATATCTCTCTCTCTATATATATATTAATTGTGAAACTAAGATTTGATGATATCTTTTGCAGCTATAGAAATTAGAATGTAAAAAGTATGTTCTAAATATTTAATTAAAAAAATATAAACCTTTCCGATATGTTCAAAGTATTTGATAAAACTATCTTTTGGGTTGTGGAAAATACAATGTGAAAGGTATCTTCAAAGAGTATATATATTCAATTATAGATTTTAGATTTTTAATGGTTTTATTATTATTAATTATTGATATAAATATGTAATGTAAAATAATGAATTTGAATTTGACAATTTACAAATAAAACAATATTATAAATAAACAAACGTTCTAGAAGCCTTTTACAAGCATCATAAATGACAAGTGCAATCATTGGGAACTTGTGATTACTTAGTGAATTGGAGAAAAATCAAGAGGCTATCGTGGCCTTCCCTCAAATGTTTTCCAATAGTGATATTGGACTACGTGTATTAGAAAACACCAAGAACCCCCTTGCACATGGTACATGTAGCAGATCCCTAGAATTTGTGGAGCTGAATGGGCCACATCCACTTCCAACTTACCCTTAAAAAACATTATTCATGTAGATACTAGAAGGAATTCATAAGTTGTCATAATAAGAATAACTTATTGCATGTTATAAATGATTAAGTCAGCATAATTCATTTCCTTTGAAATATAGAATTTCAACTCCTATCTAGTTCCATGAAAGTTAAAATTCAACAACCAAAGTTTATCCTTGAATAACATTGCTTTATAGGTAAGGAGTGTTATAGCCTAAAATGACACATCTATGTCGCATGTTTTCCCATGTTTTCATCGCATGTTGACACTTCCATGACAACATTTCATGAAAGTCACTCAAAGTCACTGAAAAAACATCGTGATTGGAGAAACCATATCTGAAGTTCTATAACTCCATTTGACCTCTTCTCTACACAGTTGGAAAGGTATCTGAGTAAGGAAAAACTTTCCATTAGACACCAAACCTTGAAAATACATGGAAGTACCCTAAAAATGAGTTTTTTTACCCATTTGTGACTTTGCTTAAGCAAGCCCACGACTTTTCCTTAGCACTCACAGCTATCCTTCATAAGATCTGTGATTTTCTCCTGTAGTGGTCAAAAATATAAAAACTCTAGAATTAGGGTTGGTTTGGGTGGTTTTGGAACTGATCCTGGAGTTATAATTGATCCCTATTCGACCCTAACTCTTTACAAAAGTACATAAGAGACGGAGAGAGGTCCATGAAGCAGACTTGACCTTCATATTGTTATGCTGATGGAATTGAGACTCTGATTCCCCCTACCTTTTCCCTAGATGCCATCTTCCTATGTTGCAAAGCTTAGAGGTTGAGTTCCTTGGAGAAGAGAAGTAGGAGATCCAGATCAAGGTTTCATGAGGTTCCTAGCAAGAGGAGAAGGTGATCTATGCACTTCTTCCACTTGATTAATAAAGATGTGATGTTCTTCTTCTTTCCAAATAATTGTTCAATGTATGTTGAATCTTTGTTATGATTGTATGATGATGATTATCATATTAGGGTTTCATTCTTTACTGAGCATAATCTCTTTTCATATAGCCAATTTGGTTTGAGGAAGGTTAACCTTGCTTTGTAGGTCTCTTGGAGTAAGAGGGGAAAGAGAAAGGGTTGGAGGAAGTTTGGATCAGATTTTAGTGAATAGGGTATGGACCTTACTTATCTTGTAATATTTCTTACATTTTCTTGCAAAACATTATACATTAGTCTTTTAACCCTAGTATATTGGTGGCCTCTTAACCCCTAGCCATAGGAACACTTTCCTCTACAACAAAATTGGCGACTCCGTTGGGGATGCCTTGAATGTTTAGTGGTTTCCTTGCCTTTATTTCAGTGTATTTGAGGTTTCAGGTCCTTCTTACAACTTTGGAGTAACCTTTAGGTATCATTGGACACCTCCCATGCCTGTTTAGGGCATTTTTTTCACCTTGTTTGAGTTGTTTGCCACCGATTCAAAGATTCCACACTAAACAGTTGCAAGTTCCCAATGCATTCACGACCTTGCCTTCATGCAACCTTTTCCCTAAGGAAACTTGTGAATGGCCCCTGTAAGTGGGTCTTTCATCAATTTTTTGGGTTTTTTGGTTGTTTGAGGGCTGTTTGAAGGGTATTCAAGAGTCCTATGTCTATACATGACCCCAAGGGAGTAGTGTCACATCTTTTGGATTCTCTTTGTCTAGGTTGTAATTCCTTTACAAGTCCTTTAACTTGTTTTGTTGCTTCCCCCCCCCCCCCCCCCCCCCCCTTTTTTTTNTTGTTTAATTTCAGTTTTGTTGTTTAGTATCTTCATGCCAAAGTGGTTGGATTGTTTACCTTTTCAAGTCTTCCTTCCTAGTGATGTTATATCTTACTTTAGGGCACCCTCGGGTTTGTTCGTGGGGTGTAGAACGGAAGTCTATCTGCTTTGCTTACATTGCTTTGCATGCATTAGTTTGTAGGATGTATTTTATTTCATATTTATAAAGAAAAAGTAAAAAGAACATATAGTTCCTTTATATGCATGTGCATTAGGTTTTAGACTTTAATGCATTGCATGTCATTGTTCTTGAAAATATAAAAATAAGTTTGTTCTTTTGTGGCTTTTAATTTTCAGTTTGAAAAAGAAAGAGAAGTAGGATTGCTTTGTTAGGATTATTAATCCTCCCTTGACCATACTGTCTATTAGATTATATTTGCCTAACTTAGGAACCTTAATTCATTATTTGGGTCCACTAGTACCATTAGGTCCACTTGGCCTAATGGGGACACCTAGATCAGTTACTAGAGTGTGAGGAACAATACTAGAGGTTAAATACCACTTACTACATGTGCATGCATTAGTTTAGGTGCCTCCTAGACCAATCCCTGCATTTTAGGAGCAACTAGGAGTCCCAACACCAACCTCCATCAGTTAGGTGGAGTTGGAACTAGTTAGTCTTAGTTATCCCCCAGTTACATTCAATTCCATCACAATCAGTTAGCTAGCGCTAGCAATGCATGGATAATGCATGGTTGCATGGGAAGGATCACTTTTCCTACCTACCACAGTCAGTTGGACTGAGTAAACTAGCTGTAACTGATTGATTGAGTTGTTGGATATCAGGGAGTTGATATTTGGACTCAAACTTTGTTGGTTACTTCAGAATCAGTTAGCTAGCACTAGTAATGCATGGTTGCATGGGGAGGAGAGTTTTTCCTACCTACCACACTCAGTGGCACTGAGTTAACTAGCTTACATTGATTGATTTATTTATTGGACATTAGGGAGTTTATCTGTTCGACACTAATATTTATTGAGAGACCATGAGTTAGAGATTCAGTTAGATACAGTCAGATCCACTTGGTAGATTTGAATTGCTACCTAATTCATTCGAATTCTTCCTATTGTACATTGGATTTATTATTGTGAATGATACTGTAAATTCCTGAGCAATACTTGTCAGTTTCCTGTGTGGTTTGTTTTGTTCAGTTTGTATCTTCATTCTTCATTCTTTTGCTGCAAACATTATTAGAACTATCTACTTGAAGATCTAAATGGCATTCAAATTCTAATATGGTAGCAGGGCCTTCTCATGCAGGGTTTCATGCTTGTTTCTCCCCAATGAGGAAAAGCATGATTCTAACAGTTCATATGTTTTAATGTTTTTGTAGTGAAATTGGCAGGTGCTACATAGCTTGAGAGAAGTATTTACAGTATTCCATCTAGAGAAATTATGAGTTCTCAAACTCTTGAGCCATGGATCCTCACAACTTCCAATTATCTTGATTGGAGTATTGATATACAGTTTTCCTTGCGCAAGCATGGCTACCACATGATTATACATGGATGGGAGGCTGAGCCTCATCAGCTGGTTGAGCGGAACAAGTTTCTGAACTGTTGTGATGAAGCATTCGGGTACTTATGTACTTATATATCCAAAGATCTCCTCTTCAATCTGGAAGGATTGAGGACTCCCAAAAAATCCGGGGAGAAGCTTGATAGCTTGTTTAACAAACAAGATGAGCTTCAGGGACACATTCTAGAAAATGAGTCAGTATCTTTACATCCCAGCAGTTTCAAGACTATTGAGCAATTATTCTCCAAATTCAAGTCTCTAATGCTCCAATGCAGACAGTGCGGGATAGAGTGGAAAGATGAGCAGAATTTCCTTTCCATACTCAACAAACGAGGACCTGAGTTCTTTGTATTTGTTTCCATATTTCATTCCAAGTGGGAAAGCTTTCCTGATTGGAAAATTCCTTCATTAGATTCTTTTTTCGAGTCCTTAATCAAGGAGCAAGACAAGTTGATCCGAATGGGAGTCATCAAGACCTCTGAAGATCAATCTTTCCTAGTTGCTAACTCTTCCAAAGTGCAAGAAAATGGGAAATCAAAGAATAAGGAGCCAAAAGCAGCTAATTCAAATCGGCAAACTTCCGAAAGGGCCTTCGGCTCTAAGAGGAAAAAGAAAAATTCTCCCTACTATATGAGGGGTTTTCATCCAGAAGACTCATGCATGAAAAAGACCCTCGACTAGATGAAATCTCTATGTGTTCAGAACAATATTTACCTTCCATGAAGAGTAGTGATGTCAGATGATGAAGAGAATACTGAAGAAGATGAGATATGATTGCATGCAAGCCTCTCTTCATCAAAGGCTTATGTGATAGATTCTGGAGCATCCAACCACATGGTTGCTTCCATGGAATCATTCATCACTTTCCCTCTATCAGGAGGACCCAACAGTCAAATGGGAGATGACTCTAAAATCCTAGATGTTGAGAGAGGTTCAGATAAAATCCAGCATGATGATTTCATTCCCTCTCCTACAGAAAAGCAAATGGTTGAAGATGAAGAAGAAGAAGATTTTTCCCTACAGTTAATTTGAATGGAAGAAAGTCTCCATGAAGTGAATCCTTCTCTTGCTGATCCAGAAGTGTATGAAATCTATGATATCTCATCTCCTCACATGGATGACCCAGAAGAAGACTTTCGAATCTCTATTTTTGAAGAAAAACTCTCCTTCCATTCTTTGCAAAAATTCTCCAGTAATTCTTTTAATTTTGTGCATAGTTTACCGGTGACTGTTTCAGAAACAGTAGAGGAATTTGATTTATTTGTATTTAATAATGTTGTTGGTGTGAATATAAGTAATTCCACTGATATCCTAGAAATAATAACGGATTATAAGAGTGATCCATTTACTCTCATTAATCTATAGCTTCCAGTAAATTTCTGCAGGTTTGCATGCGTTGAAAATTAGAATTTTGAAGGAGGAGAAATTTGTGCATCTACCGTCTCGGTGGAGGAAATTTTTGGATCTGATATGGATCTATTTGGATCTGATTTATTTTCTGATATGATAATGTGTGATTCATTTTTATAAGATTCAAGAGCTTTCAACATTTCTTGTAACTGGTTTCATCAATTTTGGTGTGACAAATCAAGCACCGCAAGTCTCCTTAATTTTTTTTGTTGAGGATTCGATGTTAGTTATATCTTATGAGGTTGCTGATATTAGATTTTGTGAATTATTGGATATTTATGGAGCTATTTAATATTATGGAGCTCAAGCATTCGCTCTCCATAGTCCAAGGGCTTCTCTACCTTTGGTCACATGCTCATCTCCTCACAAAACTAGTAAAGAGGGAGACATTCTGCATCTTCCTGGACACTTGCTCATAACACTTGGGGATGATTTTATCACTCATGGTTTGCTGTTAAAGGCTGAAATATATCAGTTTCTTGGGTGTTCCTCACATGGTTCAAATTCCCAAGAACCTTTGTTCTCACTTCAGATGATTTCAGCTGCTCTACATGGGTCCAGTTTTGTGCAGCTGTTTATATTTCTAATTCAGTTGAGTGCATTGTTCTTCTTCCAAAGAGGAATATTCCTCTAGACATAAGCATGTTGTTTGGATTCATGGGTTCACCTGCATAGAAGAACCAAGATACTACTGTTGCATAGTAGCAGCAAAAATTTTCACAAGTTTTTTTAAAATTTGTATTCCTGCTTATTTTGAGGGAGGGGGGTTCCCATGAAGTTTTCCCCTATTTCCTCGTTTGTATTAAGCAACATTATTTCTTTTAGATTGTATTTGGGTGACCTATGGTCTTGTTACCAGGGCCCACAGTTCTCCAAGTTAGGATTCAGGGGGGGATAGAATTATTAATCCTCCCTTGACCATACTATCTATTAGATTATATTTGTCTAACTTAGGAACCCTAATTCATTATTTGGGTCCACTTGGCTTGATGGGGAAACCTAGATCTGTTACTAGAGTGTGGGGAACACTGCTAGAGGTTAACTACCACTTACTGCATGTGCATGCATCAGTTTGGGTGCCTCCTAGACCAATCCCTACATTTTAGGAGCTGGAAGTCTCGGCATCAACCTCCATCAATTAGGTGGAGTTGGAACTAGTTGGTCTTAGTTAGCCCCCAGTTACATTTAGTTACTTCACAATCAGTTAGCTAGTGCTAGAAATGCATGGATAATGCATGCTGCATGGAGAGGAGCACTTTTCTTACCTACCACACTCAGTTGCACTGAGTTAACTAGCTATAACCGAATGATTGAGTTGTTGGATATTAGGGAGTTGATCTTTGGACTCATAATTTTTCAGTTACTTCAAAATCAGTTAGCTAGCACTAGTAATGCATGGGGAGGAGTGTTTTTCCTACCTGCCACACTCAGTTGCACTGAGTTAACTAGCTTACATTGATTGATTGATTTATTGGACATCAGGGAGTTTATCTTTTGGACACCAATACTGATTGAGAGAATATGAGTTAGAGATTCAGTTAGATACAGTCAGATCCACTTAGTAGATTCGAATTGCTACCTGATGAATTCTAATTCTTTCTATTTGTAACCTATTGTACATTGTATTTATTATTGTGAATGATACTGTAAATTCCTGAGCAATACTTGTCAATTTTCTGTGTGGTTTGTTTTGTTCAGTTTGTATCTTCATTCTCCATTCTTTTGCTGAAAAAATTATTAGAACTATCTGCTTGAATATCTAAATGGAATTCAAATTCTAATATGCTTTTGCATTTCAATTTCTCTTTTGTTTAGTCAACTTATTTCTACATTGAGTCAAAACACCATTGGTTTCACCTCCACCAGCCTTTGTGTAATCAACATCCCTTTAAAAAGAACGTTTAATATCTAAAATCTATTAGTAACTGTTTCTTTCTAGGGATGACACACGCTAGTCTAGGCCAGTGCTTTAGGTTAGGGACATTTTAAATGGCCAAAAATTTAAACTCAAATATAGTGGCCTATCTTTTAGGAAATCCAACTTCGTAGAGAAAGACACTGGAACGCTCCTCTAGCACAGGAGTCAAGCTCGAGGTCGTGCGATACTGAGTAGTTGGAGATACCCCTCTTATACTTGGTAGAGCATACATCGGAGTTGTTGCATGTTTGGGGACTTACTGGGTACCTCCTTCTGGCCCCGTGTGGTGCCTGGTACTATTTAGGTTTCAAGCTTAGCTAACCTACCCATATGCATCGACTGGACTAATGATTGTTCCGCGAGACTTTCTTTGTGATTTTGGTGGCTTTAGTATCTTGTTTGCTAGGACTCTACATAGGTTATAGTGGAAGAATATTTCTACTATACCTAGGGTAGACTTGGGAGGTAACCCCTGTTGAAAATTTGGGAGGGTAGTTTGGTGATTCAAATGCTTGCACCCAGAAAACTCATCACAAGACACCAAGAAACTACTTTCTTACCTTCACTAGTTTTTTCTGGGCCCTAATCATCCCATATTTTCCTTTGGAAGGTACCTTTGTTTGCCTGGATTGTATACTTAGAATTTTATGCTAGTGGTGTGCTCTTTGTGTTGTTGGTTACCAGTTAACCTTAGTTTTCTTTGTTAAGTCAGAAACTATGGCTAATACCCCTACAGTCACTAACCAAGAGATCTCCCTACGAGGGGCTTCTTGTACTTTTCCTCTCACCGAGAATGTCGGTGTTCCTTTGATTGCCCCTTTGAATCTTCCTGGATTCACCCTAGGGATACCGGTTTGGTTGTTTTCCACTCCAAATATCGTAAATGTCCCTAATGCTTCGCAAGAAAGCACTTATATCAAGGGCATCAAAACAGTGTCTCCCCTTCACCTGTAGCAATCACTCCTCCTCCGTCTGCCTCATGCAGTGAAAGTTCTGATACTAGTAACCTACAGTCTAAAAGGAGTAAAATAAGGAAGAATAGGAAGAAGACTTGAAAGAAAGGGGGAACCCATCCAACCTCTGTGGGTCATGTTGGATCTAGTCACCCTACCTCTGTAGGTCATGCTAGGGTCACCTTTTCAACCTTTGCAAGTCATGTTGATCATAACCACTCAACCTATGCAGGTCATGCTAGTGGAACCCATCCAACCTCTGCAAGTCATGTTGGTCCCCAGTCACTGAACCTCAATAGTTCATGCTGAAGGAACCCTCTTATCATCTGCAAGTCAAGTTAATACTAAACACCCATCCTCTGCAAGTCATGCTGGGGGAATCCACCCAGCCTCTAGAATTCATGATAGGGGCATCCACCCAACCTTTGGAATTCATGCTAGGGGCACATACTCAACCTCTACAACTCAAGTTGATCTTAACCACCCAGCATCTGGTATTCATGCTAGGGGGAAACGACCAGCCTATGTGAGTCATGTTGGACCCAACCACCCAGCCTCTGGAGGTCATTCTGGGGGTAAGCAATCAACCAATGAAATTCATGTTGACACCATTCAAGTCGAAGTTTCCTTATAGTATTTTTGAGGGAGACCACCTTACCCACCAGTGCCCTACCATTGCGGATGTACAAATAGTATAGTTCCAAGGATATCATGTTCCTAAACAACCTAAAATTTCTCAACAACATATTCAACCTTCATTTGATCAAGTGGTTGAACCATTTTTATCTTTTGTCAATCCCACTCTTCCTTCAGAGAGTGAATTTTACCAAGTGATTGAACCGATGCAATCTTCAATCAATTCCACTCTCCCTTCATAGAGTGATTTTTATGAAGCAGTTGAATTGATGCCATCTTCGATCAACCACACTCTTCCTTTGGAGAGTGAATTGTCGGCTAGTCATATTTTCTTCACTGCTAGTTCAAAACTTTCTGAATAAGGGGGCACTAAGTTCATTTCGAATGAACCCCCACCAAGTTCTCGGATTGCTTCCTTTGATTGGGATAGCCTAGCTGAGCCACCCCTTCCTTCGGTTGTACCTTTCCAGATAAAGGTTCAAGTCTAACACTACATGATTTCTCGTTGTATTGTAGATGAAGGAGCCTCTGTTAGTATTTTATCCACACGTGCTTGGAGAGGCATGGGATCTCCTAGCCTTATGTCAACTGATAATTAGTTGCTGGATTTTGATAGAAGAACTAGACAAGCTATAGGAATTCTTTCTCAAGTACCTGTTACTTTGAGTGGGAAGATTGTCTTAGTTGATTTCATGGTTATTAAGAACCCCTTGGAATTCAATATGCTCATTGGGAGTGATTACATTTATGCTATGAAAGTTGTGGTTTCTACAATCTTTCGTGTCATGTATTTCCCTCATAAAAAAAAGCATTGTCACTTTCAATCAGTTGTCATTTATTGATCCTCCTACTCAGCCAACTATAGAGCAAGTATTTCCTTTGCTAATTCCTAGTGTTTCAGTAGACACTGCCCTGCCACGGGTGAACTATGTGGCCTCTTATCCTTCTTATTCGATTGCTACTAAGAATAAGACTCTAGATTCATGCTTATCTTCTTGGGACTTGGTCCCAGTAGTTGAACCAATGTTTTACCCAATGGGGACTTTGGAGCCTGCTATCCACCCTATTGATCCAACTAAAATTTTAGACATGTGTCCTATCTAGGATGGTCTCCTTCCTTTGGATGAATTTTTCCTAAAGTCTTTGATACAATATGATCTTCTTTTGGATGTTGACTCAGTTGTAGTCAAATCCAACAATAACTTATTTTTTGAGTCTGATCTTCTTGAGGATCGATCCTCTTATGATTTCATTGTTGAGTCTTAGTCTCTCATTGAACAACAAGTCAGTGATCCTGATGAGTTTGACCTTTCTAGTATATTTTTCGACTCCTGTTATGATGAGTTTGTTCCTGTAGACTCTATCACCCCTGTCAACTTTCTCTTTTATTCTGAGGTCAATCTTATTGATTATAAATCCTCAAGCCTTGGAACTATAGAGTCTTATTTGGTCGATTATTCCTTGACTACACCTTTTGTTGAAGATAGTGAAGTTGCATACGTTTCTACAAAAGTGACCTGCATCATATATTTTCTCTTGAATATGATCTTGATACTATTCTCGCCTTGTTGTTAAAGTTGTAAATGAATTTTCATGTACCCTGCTTGCACTCATGAGCCTGATCCCGACTTCCACGCTTTTAGCGCATTCTATAAGCCCTCATCTATGTTCTGACCAATACTCAGCTTTGTATCATTTTTCCAATACAACTTGACACCCTTTAGCTTGAGTAGATCTCCCCTAGGTGTCCTTATCTTGTTCATGTTCCTCGAACTATGCTTAGGTCTGTTCCTCGCGCTTGGAACTAGTTTTTCCTACCTCTGACACTGGTCTCCTCTCATTTAGAGCATTCTTTCTGCTCTCCTTTGAGCTTGTTAAAACCAATAAGGAGGCCGCGAGTTGAATTTTCTGGGATCGTTAAAACTTGACGGGAAAGATATGGAGTTATCTTCAAGCCCTAGTATGACTCCTTAAATGTGACTAGATCGACGAGTTCCGATTGTCCCTTCAAACTCATTAAATGATGTGAAGGAACATCCACATAGGTATAAGTTTACCCATTTTTTCGGCCATGTGGATTACTTAGGAAAAAGGAATAATCTATTTTATTCATAATCTTGAAGAGTATCTTTAGGCATATATTTATCTCTTTTCCGAGCCTGGAGGACTAAACTTACAGAAAAGGAACCCGATTGAGCTTACTTTCTCTTTTTTGTGCTCTGGACCTAAACATGAAAAATATTTCGTGCATTCTTTATGCCATTGTCATGCTCGCTTAAACCATAGTACAAAATAATCGAGTTTAATGTTGTCTGTACCATTCTTGTAAATAAATGGATCTTTTGGAGTGATCTTGCTTCCCTTCACACTTGATAAAACTAAAGCATTTCTGCTTGCTTCTAAAGGAGCATCGATTTGGTGATAGTTTACCCCTTTTTCGGACCTTGCTGACTAACTACCAAAAGGTCATACCTTAGTTTCTACTAGACTAAGAAAGTTATCCTATGGATCGTTTTACATTTTTTCAGACTCAGGAGACTAAATTTACAAAAAAGCACCCCCTAGAGTCTTCTTTGGTGTTTTCAGACTCTCAAAACTATGAAAGTATCATCGAGCATCTACTAATTCAGGCTCATAAAATCCATGAATCAGTTCTTTATCAAGCATTCTTCTATTTCTTCTTCGATCTTGCCAACAATGAAGAAGTTCCTTAGTTTGCTTTCTTTGACTCGTTAAACCTTTACAAGAAAGAGGGAAAGGGAAGTTTATTCACATTTATTTTACATCATGGCAACAAGTTTTGTTTCCCTGAACAAAGCATTAGTCTTGAGTATATCAATAGTTGGGTTCTAGTTTTTGACCTTATCCTGATTCAGAGTTTTACTCCTCCAATTGGATCATTTTCTAATAATATGGAGAATTTGTTAATGTCACCTACATTACAGATTGGTGTTGTTGGGGCCTTTGTGTCAAAAGCTGCCTAAGTCACTTTTGTGTCGTGCTCACTGTTCAAGGATAAAACCTTTGTCGGTCATTGTGTAGTTTCCTAGATCTTTTGTGTCGACCATTCCTTGGTATCAGTTCATTACATCATGTCTTCAACGGTTCTTGTTGCAAAACCTTATACCAGTTCTAGATCCAATCAGTGTTTGACTTACCTTGTGTTGGATGATGGAGGTTTCCTTAATTCCTTCCTTCCAATGGATCTCTTCCTATTGACCTCAACACATCTTGCTTTGGGAATGAGATTTATATTTTATGACAGTACCTTGGGGATTGCATTCATCAGTGGCAATTTCCCTCGCTATTGGGTAGTGGAAATAGCTTAATGTGTTCTACTCGATGGATTCTTCAGGTGTTTGACTTCAAGACCATTTATTCACAATTGTTAGAATGCATTAGGTACCTTGGGGACCATTTTCATTAATGGTAGTTTCCCTCACATTTGTTAATGGTCCTCATCAATGACCGATAATCAAATGGTTTCCTCCATGTTCAACTTCAGCTCCTTTATTTGCATGGTTAGGATTTGTATCTTTGGGAGGTTTGAATTAAAGACCTTGGGTCGATAATATCATGCGCCATCTTCTACTATTGCCCAAGTTGTGCAATACCTTGTTACACTCCATATGACATTTGATGAGACATAGACCCAGCTTGTATTCTTGTGGCTATGATCGATTATTGAGCATGGATCCACCTTCTTCATTTGTGGCCATGACTCTTTTAGATTTTATATGGCACCTTTTTCATATTGTGCGACCATGATAGTTACATCAATTATACACATGTTGGATTTGCTCGTATCTTTATGGCGATCAGTTGTATAAGGACATGTATGTCCTAGAGATCAGTTTTGTTTGAACTCATTGTTCCATTAATGCTGTTTGGTATTCAACCACCAAATGTGCAAGATTTTGCCATGAAATATGTTCATGTTTTCATTAACACTAACTTTTTCCAAGGTCCCATATGCATTATTCATGATTCCACCACCTTGTGACCATGTATGGGTTACTCACCAACTGCTTTGTGGTCCTTGAATAATGTTTATTATATTTACAGTCCTTAAATTACACATGGTCCCACCTGCATCGTTCATGGTTCCATCAAAATTATGCATCGTTCCATTTACAATCTTCATGGTTCCACCCCTAAATTGTTCATTTACCATGAATTTTGCTCAAGGTTCATTTCACGGTTCCACCACCTTATGACCATTACTCATGGTTCCATCACTAATTTTCATGGTTCCATAAATAAATCTCATGGTTCTACCATTAATGCTCATGGTTCCATCAACAAGGTTCATGGTTCCATAAATAAATTTTATAACACCAACAACAGACATGGTTCCATAAATTGAACTCATGGTTCCATAAACAGAGCTCTTGGTTCCACCAAATGTGCTCATGGTTCCACCATTAATGCTCATGGTTCCACAAATAGAGTTCATGGTTCCACCAACAATGCTCAAGGTTCCATAAACATAGCTCATGGTTTCACCAATAATGTTCATGGATCCATTACCTTTGTTTTAAATTCAGCTACCAAATGTGCAAGATTCTGCCACCAAATATGGTCATAGTTTCATCAACACTAACTTTTTTCAAGCTTCCATATGAATTATTTAGGGTTCCAACACCTCGTGACCATGTACACATTACTCACCAAATAGTTCGTGGTCAATAAGCAATGCTTGTGATATTCATGGTTCTTAATTGCACATGGTTCCACCTGCGTTGTTCACGATTTCATCAAAATTGTCCATGGTTCCATTTACATTCTTGATGAGCAATGGTTGTGAGGTGGTGGAACCATGAGCTCTATTTATGTAACCATAAATGTTGGTGTAACTATGAACATTGATGGTAGAAATGTGATCTCTATTTATGGAACCATGAGAATTATTTGTCTAACCATGAGTAATGGTCGTGAGGTGGTGGAACCATGCAGATGGAACCAATACCAATCAACCTCATAGGCCTCACCACTCAAATGCAAATTGTGTCCTTCCACTTCCGCTTCATCCCAGGCTGTCCCTCTACCAATTTTTCCTATTCACAATGCTAAGCAACTCAAATGGAAGCACTAAGAAACGAGATATGATAATGTTCTTTAATATCGGTACGGACATATACTAAAAGAGAATGGGAGATGGGAAGGAGGATTTGTGGTTGTTCGATTCCAAAGATCTCGATGCTTGATTGTGGCGTGGTAACAAAGGAAGTTAGATTTGATCTAGTGATCCTGATGGCCAAGCACCTTGATCGCTTCTTCTTCTCGAAATAACTTACACCAATAATTTTTCTAGATACATGGGAAGAAGGTATGGAGGCTTGTCCAGGATTTGGCAAAGGAATCCCAACTGGTAGGGCTAGAATTCAACGTTTATCTCTCTCCTTGGGAATTCCTTGAGCTGCAATACAATCAATTCTATTGGGGACACTTGCAAGAACTTCTCACCAGGTACAAACTTCATGCTTTTAGCCTTTTATTTTGAACTATAAATTTTTTATCAACACTAGCATAGAACCACATCTAAATCGAAGTTTAACATGTAATTTGATGTTAGATAAAGAGGTTGTAGAATACTAAACATAAGGTTGAGACGATAATGGGTTCTTAAAATTGTTTCATTACATTTTATATCAAAATTATGATTTAGATCCTCTTGTATTTCCATCTAACTTTATTTTTCTTTGTCCATTTTTATGTTTAATAAATCCAGGATGAAGCTATGGTAATTTCATTTTCATGCATTTTTGGGAGTGTATAGTCACAGTTTGATTAATTATTTTGGTGTTTTTTTGTGTGGGTATTTGTGAATGGATAGATATAGACCTATATTTAAGGTTTGGTTTGATGGTGTCAAAGGAAAAAATGCAACCCACATGACCTACATGTTTACTGAGTGGTTTGAAATGGTGCATCAACTGTAGATCTCTATGGAAACATATTCTCAAACATCGGTCTAGATGTGAGGTGAGTTAGAGATGAACATGGGGATGTTGTTCACTGGAGATGAAGATGGGGCTTATGGATTAACCTCCTAGTCGATCATCAATCAATATCCCTTGGTCCATGAAGATCGAAGATGCCAAAATTATGGATGAGTTCCAACTTTCATATCAAAATGCAAAAGCAAATTCTAGTTCTGATAATGCAATTCATATTTCCAAATTTCAAATTCCAAATCCTTAATTCCAATATTTTCTATTTCTAGTATTTGTATGAATGCAATTAGGTTTGGACCAAGTGCATATATTGAATATATTCTCAATGGGATTTACTAAATCCATTGTGAATTCAAACAGATCTGCTGACTTTATCACACTGCCAAATCCAAACCAAAGGTGGCCAATAGTGTAAATAGTCTATTAAGTGTGAGTGCACCAAACACATAGTTGGACCCGCTAAGCAGGAGGTATTCACATAGTGAAACTATTTCATAGATCCTTCGTTCATAGGATATTAAAGAATACCCCTAATTTAACTAGATTTTCTAAATACCTACCAAATCCTTTAGTTGATAGCCTCTCCCAATACACATTAGAGGAATTTTAAGGAATAAAATGGGCCTCCTAAGGAAAATAATAAAATAATAGTTAAACTAATAAAATAATAGTTAAAATAATAAAATAATATTTATTAATTTTGGAGGAAAAAAGAAAAAAACTACTTTTTGTGTTCGTATTTTCGACATATTTCCCTGTGTTTTTACTCAAATTTCGATTGGGAGAGCTCGTTGGATGCGGCATATTTTTCCCAGATGGTTAACTCTTATGTCTGGTCGCAACTCTTCTTGAGGTTCTTTTATTAGAGTTGTCAATTCTGTGATGCCATCTTTATGAGACATCGATGCTTGATTATTGTCAAAAAAATTTGGTTGCGTGTCCAAAAACAATTCCTTTTTTTTATGTCAAAGGGTACTTTCTTTTGTGTTGTTGGTCGTGCCCGTGGTTATTCCTTCTGTGTTTCTTGGTTTTATCCAGTCGGAACACCTCCCCTTGTTACAACAACAATATTTGGTTCCCTTGGCTCAGCAGAAATCTTTTGAATGCTCATTGTTACATAAATAGCACTCTTTACCATGATGAGCTCATGGTAAAGATCATCTTTATTTTACTAAACTGAATTTGCATAGATTAAAGATTTGTGGGATGTGTAATTTATATTTTTGTCACTGATTCATTCATGTTATATTTTTTATACTTTTAAAATCATATACATAGTATAAAACTTATACATTTGCAAAATGTAAAGATGATTTGAAATTGATTATTGTAAAATTTGATATTTATTTGTTGTAGCGATTATTTTATGGGTGGGTTATTTGCAAACTTGCTAAAGTCCTTTTGAGATACATTCGACATAATTTTGGGGTAAAAGAGTTATGAGCTTATATCCTAGTATCTCATCATTGCTTGACACATCAAGAGAGTGCAAACAAAGATGCACATGCCCATTAGTCATGGTTCCACACAAATGCTCATGGTTCCATAAATAGAGCTCATGGTTCCACCACTTATGCTCATGGTTCCATAAATAGAGCTCATGGTTCCACAACTGATACTCATGGTTCCATCAAAAGAGCTCATGGTTCCAAAGATAAATCTCATGGTTCCACCAACAATGCTCATTCCATAAACATGTTACATAATCTCTTGGATCCATTAAGAATGTGTTGAGCCTCATTTTGTTATCATTTTTGGCATTAAAATAACACATTTAAATGCATAGTTTATTGTCTTTCGTGTATTTTATGTCATGCAGATCGTTATTTAGCACAAGGTAAGAACAAATTTAATGTTTATCCAACTTTGGTTATTAATATCATTTTTATGATTTTATTAACTCAAATCTATATTATTTAAAGCATATTTGATATATTAATTAATATGTGTATTTGTTTGCAAGTTATGTAGTATGATTAGGTGAATTGATAACAAAAATGCATTTAGCTTACCATTCAGCCCAATTTGCGCAATCTTTGCCTAGTTGTGTGTCCAGCTCATCACACATCTCATCGTCCAACTCGTTAATCAGGCTGCACGCTGTCTATAACCGATTTTAGGCATTTAATGTTGAAATAGTTCTGCAAACGGCCTTCTATCCACATGTTTGATGATTGACGAAGCTCCCAGCCTAAGATCACCATCACACTACTTATCACTCATGTGTTCAAAGGGAAGAATGACTCCAATCTAGAAGGATTGGTCGTGGCCTCCTCTTCTTAACCTTTGAATTATTACCAGTCTGCGCACTTTGAAGAATGGAACGACCTGCCCACCGTGTGCCCTTATTTGTTCAACACCACATCGTCAGTTGCGCTAAGGAAGGGGTTGCATGCCACATCACACACGCTAAGGAGATCTGTTCACGTTGAAGAAGGAGCTCTCATTCTAGAGACTTGCTACTGTGTATTCTTCGCTTCCCAACACGCTGCCATTAACCACGTTGGAGAGGGAGCCTGCATGCCACGTTCACATTGAAGAAAACCAGACTTATGCCAAAGAAGGAACCAGACTATGCACTGGCTTGTTAATAGTTAATGTTCATTATAATCGACTAAATTTAGATAGCAGTCGACCACTAAAGGGTCGACTTGCTCATCAATTGTATATGCTATATATACCAACCTATTTTGAGAGATGGGGAGGAGTTAGTTAGTTTTTGGGAAAGCAGTTCAGTCAGTTCTTCAACACATTGTAATTTTGTTCCATATTCCGAATAAAAGTATGTACATTCTGCTATTCATGGTTGCGTTTTCGTAGGAGTTAGGAAGGCATCCCCTGATTGCTGAGAGGGCCCCTTAACAACCAGTGGCTTCCATGTCCGTACGTGTTTTTGTTATTTTCTCTTCCACAGATAAGTAGTTTTGATTTAATTTGTTCATGTGATTATGTTAATATAATTGTCCATTTATTTACTCTTTGTGATATATGTTTTTTGTAGTTAATGTAATTTACATTATGTTGTTAATGTAGTCTTTGCCTATAGAATTAGAGTGACCGGTCACGTGTAGTTTGTTTTTAGTTTTCCTTTCAGTCTTCACATGTAGTTTATTTTCAGTTTTCTCTGTCGGTTAAATGCTTAATGTTATATTTACAGATATATTAAATTTAGTTAGTTTTAGTCTGATTTGTAGTTAGAATTAGTTTTGTTAATTCTTGTTTAAACATAGATTAATTCAGCAATGTTTCGGTTTTATTTTATTTTATGATAGAAACAATCTCTTCATACCCATAGATTAGTATTAGAAGTTTTTTTAATTATTTCAAATCATTAATTAAGTTTAAATTATGTCCTTTCTACATTTTATTTTCATATGCACAAAATCAACAGATAATTAAATCATTTAGGTCTATTTTTATTATTTTTTGTATACAGCCTCTCATTTGGACTGTCATTCGGACCTTCCTTCTAGATTGTTGTCCAGCCTTCCATCCGACCTTTAGTGTTCTTAGTTTATTTTTTAACCTGTTTTCAGTTTTATTTCTTTGGTTTTTTGAATTCTATTATGTTTTGGTAATTAGGTAATAGTTACATCAACCTCTAGGACCTTAGGTTAGATTATTTTTAAAGTACTTATTAAAAGCGCTTTTTGTATTTCTTTTTAATCAAAGCATGTTTTTGAATTATGATTTGATTTGTTTCTTTTGTCTTTGATTTCCTCATTTATCATCGCTGTAATATCTGATAATTGTATCTCTGGTTTAGTTTAATTCACTGTTCTTTATATTGAATTTAGGGTTATATATGTTAATTTCTATAAAATACACCAGTACTTTGTAGATTGATACTAGTATAGGATTTATTTCTTTAATTGTATGTTTACTAAAAACGCTTATAGGCTAAAGAATTAGAGAAGTCTTCTTAATTAAGTTTTCTACTTGCTTCTTTATTTATTTATTTTTTCTACTTATTCATAAATTAGACCTTTCTCAGTTTCTGAAGCTATTTATAAAAGTTTTCCCATTCTTAGATTAAGAAGAGTTAATTAATGAGTAGTATGGTATTATCCTAGTATGATGTTTTGCTTTAATCACATTAATAATTAAATTTTTAGGAGTTTGTCTCGGTTTTTTCATTTTGAAAGATTTTTCAATCTTTTGTTTGTTAAAGTATTTCTACAACGCTCTAGGAACCCCTCTACATTCGCATATATTTTGTAGCAAATCTAAGCCTACCAACCCTGGTCGATAATTAAATATGAGGTGTATTTAAGATAGTAGAACACACCCAAACAAAATTCTCATGGTTCTGTCAAGAATTCTCATGGTTCCACCTATAATGCTCATGGTTCCATAAATATAGACAAGTTGGATGTGTTCCATGATGGTGAAGCATTCACATAATGATGTCACAACAATGGATTCTACTTTCATGGGGATGTTACCGCACAAAATAGAACCCATGATAAAGTCACGGGTCATGATGCGATCAATGGCTAGAATGAAAGATGCTATAGATCAATGTCACCATGACCTAGCTTCTTGAACACCTTAGGTCAACTCCTAAAACTAAAGGGGAGTCCCTATATCTTAGTGAGCAATATTTGTGATTCCCTAGACAATACACAAACATGTTTCCCATTAATCATGGTTCCACCAAGAATGCTCATGCTTCCATAAATAGATCTCATGGTTCCACCTATAATGCTCATGGTTCCTTCAAAATCATCCATGGTTCCATTTACTTTCTCATGTTTCCACTAATAATTCTCATAGTTCCACCAACATTGCTCATGGTTCCACTATTAATGCTTATGGTTCCACCAATAATGCTCATGGTTCCACCAATCACTTGCATATGTGGATTTTTTTCCCATAGCAAATCATTGCTATATCAACACTTTTCTGTTGCTATAGCGATGAATAGAAGCCCAAATTTTCATCGCAAAATTATCGTTGCATTAGCCACACTTCGAATATTTTTTTGGCATAGCGACATAACATCGATGACACGTGGTGATTGTGGCATTTGATTCAAAAACCAATAGGCATCAATATAGCGACGTTGATGTGTCGCTATAGCAACAAAATGGTGTCTCTATAGCGACGGTTGATTGTGGCAAAATCAAGTGACTAAGTCATATTACGTCACTTGAGCGATGCTTTGGCATCGCTATAGAAACAACTTATTATGGAAAAATCAAGTGACTAAGTCATATTGTGTCACTTGAGCGATGTTTGGGCATCGCTATATCGACAAAATATTGTCGCAAAATCAAGCGACTATTTCATATTGTGTCGTGGGAGCGACGTATAGTCGTCAATATAGAGACATACATTGGTCGCAATAGCAATGTTAATGCGTTGCTATATGCACATAAGTATGTTGCAACCAAGAAATGCCCAAGTCCTTTTTAGTTGCTATAGCAATGGTCTATCGTCGTTATAAAGATGACAACTTGTCACTATAGCAACGAGAGTTCGTTGCAAATTAGAAGCGACTAAGCACTGATGTGTCACTATAGAAACGTCACTATGTCGCTATAACAACATAAGTACATCGCTATAGTGACGTTTACTGTGTATTTTAAATATATATATATAGAATTCATAGCAAAGATTGTATTTCAAATTTGGGCATACCGACATCCTCGAAACTCCTTTGGCATCTTCTTCCCCTAAGGGGATGAATACAAGTGCATCATCCCAAAGCATGCGTATAAAAGTGAAGAGAAATGTGGAACCCAAGCACCATTAACTTTTATATTATAATTTGCAAAACAATCAATGTCTACAAATCTTTGCGTGTCACTTAGATCATCAGAAAGAGGATTGATCTTGGAAACAGAGTAATCCATGAAAGATAAATATGACATCAACTCTTCACGAGTCATGGTAGATTCTTGGTCATGATTACCCAACACTGCTGCCCATGGAAGCATGGATTTTATTGTAGCAGTAAATGAAACATCCATAAAATCAACAACATCCATGGAATCCGGTCTGTAGATGTTATCTCCTGATCAAAGGTCTTTTTCCCTTCAGTGGATGACATAAAAATTTGCACTCAATGATTCATGAATGTTAAAGTTGTCTTTTAATAAATATATTTTTAACTTTTAGACTGTTAATCAAGTTTCTAGGTTACTTCTGAAATCATTTATGTCTGATCTTTGTATTAATTGCTATGTTAGCTTCAGTGTCAACTTCCAAAAGAGATGTAACTTAAGAATTCAATATGAGAGAGACAATCCCATGGCCACTTTAATGATGTGAACAAATTGTTTTTCAATGGTCAAAAACATATTTTGAATCTATTATTACACAGTGTATAAAAAATTTATATAAACAATGATCAATGACTCATTTTTTATATATTTCAATGTTTGGTCATTTATATTTTTTGCATATTTAGTTGCTTTGTCATTTACCAATTAGAGACAATAAAGTAAATAAAACAAGCATACTAAAATTAATAATTGGTAAAGATATGAATCAATAATTTTTACTTATAATTATTGATATTGAATTTTTTTAAGATTAATTTATAAGTTCCAACATTTTAAGTTATTGGATGATGTTATTTATTTTAAGATCAATTTATAAATTACAAAATTTATGTGAATATAAATATTTGATTAAAATCGTTTTCTAAATGTTATTTTAAAATTACTTAAAGGAATAATTTATTTCCCAAAATCCACTACCTAATATTAAATGTGATTGTTATTATCTAAGTTAATTTGAAATCTCCCAATATCCTCCCTTTATTATGTGAGAAAGTGCATCATTTCTTTATTATGTTAGAAAGTGCTTAAGATTTTATACAGAGTTAATATGGGTCTTGTAGGAGTTAATGGTTCGACCAACAATGCTCATGGTTCCATAAATAGAGCTCATGGTTCCATAAATTAAGTTCATGGTTCCACCAACAATGCTCATGGTTCCATAATAGAGCTCTTCGTTCCACCAACAATGCTCATGGTTCCACCACCTTGCGACCATTACTCATGGTTCCATAAGTAATGCTCATGGTTCCATAAATAGAGCTCTCATTAATGCTCATGGTTCCACCAACAATACCCATGGTTCCATGAGTAATTCTCATGGTTCCACAAATAGACACCCATATTCATGATTTCACCCATAATTTATGGAATGAGCATTGTTGGTGGAACCATGAGATTTGATGGTTGAACCATGAGCTTTGATGGTGGAACCATGATCTATTTTTATGGAACCATGAGCATTAATGGCGGAGCCATTAGTAATGGTCATAAGGTGGTGGAACCATGCAAGGAACCCTAAACAAAATTCATGGTAAATGGGCATTTTAGGGGAGGAACCTTGAAGAATGTATATGGAACCATGCATAATTTTGACGGAACCGTGAATGCTATGGGTGGGACCATGTACAAGGAATACCTAACCATGTTCAATTAAGGAACCTTGAACAACGTTGGTGGAGTCGTGAATATTATAAGCATTATTTATGGACCACATACCATTTGGTGAGTAACTAATACATGGTCACGAGGTGGTGGAATCTAATACATGGTCACAAGGTGGTGGAATCCTAAATAATGCATATGGAACCTTGAACAAAGTTATAGATGATGAAACCATAAACATATTTGGTGGAAAAATCTTGCACATTGGTGGTTGAATCCCCAACAAACTTAATGGATTCATGAACATTGTTTGTGGAACTGTGAGCATTGTTGGTGGAACCATTATTAGTATTTTTCCTTCTAAATATATTTATTAGATAAGTATAATTATATTATATTTTTATTTTTCATTTAAAATTAATGTTAAATTGCATTTGATCAAACTTAAGCAACTTATAATTCAAATTTTAATATTTACTTCTAAAAATAGTAAAAAACTTATTTCCCTTGAATAAAAATAGCCTTTACACTTATAAAAAGCCATACTATGCATATCTAGAATTCTATTTGTGGTCGTCAATGGACACATTTAATTTAAAGTAAATACTTTGAATCACTTAACCAAATAAACAATGATTTTAAACTTTAAAAGCTTTAGCCTAAACATTTTGTCAATTGCTCCTTTTCCTCATCCTCAATGTGAGCACAACCTAGCTTCTTGAACACTTTAGTTCAACTCCTAAGACTAAGGGGGAGTCTCTATAACTTGTGAATATTATTTGTGATTCCTTAGACAATACACAAACATGTTTTCCATTACTCATGGTTCCACAAATTATACTCAAGATTCCATAAATAGAGCTCATGTTTCCACTAAGAGTGCTTATGGTTCCACCAATAACTTTCATGGTTCCACCAATAATGTTCAAGATTACATAAATAGATCTCATGGTTCCACCAATAATGCTCATGGATCCATTAACTTTGTTGGAGATTCAACCTCCAAATATGAAACATTTTTCCACCAAATTTGTCATGATTTAATCATCTATAACTTTGTCCAAGGTTCCATATGAATTATTCAAGATTCCACCACCTCGTGACCATGTATGCGTTACTCACCAAATGGTTCACGATCCATAAATAATGTTAAAAGGGTTCCACCAATGTTGATCAAGGTTCCTTGCATGGCTCAACCACCTTGCGACTCCTCCTCATGGTTCCACCACTAATGCTCATGGTTCCATAAGTAAAGCTCATGGTTCCATAAATAGAGCTCATGGTTCCACCATCAATGCTCATGGTTCCATAAACAATGCCCATGGTTCCATAAATAGAGCTTACGGTTACATAAACAAAGATCTTAGTTCCACAAACAATGCTCATGGTTCCATAAATAGAGCTCATCGTTCCATCATCAATGCTCATGGTTCAATCAACAATGCTCATAGCTCCACCAACAATGCTCATGGCTCCACCAACAATGTTCATGGTTCCATAAATAGAGCTCATGGTTCCATAAACATAGATCTTGGTTCCACCATAGGCTTGATCCTTCTTGTTATGTCATCTTGCTTTCTCAGGTGACTGCATTTGGCTCGATTTCTAAATCCATAGTAACTCTGTAGAGACCTTTGTTACACAATAGAATCTCAATCTTGGTTTTCCATTCATGGTAATTTAAGGAATTCAATGTTACTACCTTAGATATATCCATGCTCTGTTGTTGCTCCACTAGTGAGGGAACTGAACACCTACACAAAAGTTGAAAGAAAAATTTCATAAGCTCAATCACACTCTACTTTGACAATGAGCACATTATCAAGGTGCTTCACACGTGACAAGACTTCTCGGGATACATATAGAGGGAGCAATGTAAAGATACTAGGATTTTTGTGGAAACCCAACTACTTCTAGTGCATCAATGGAAGTATCTAAGGGAGATTGAGATGGCATGACCAGGCTCCGATACCATGTGAAATTGTCACAGTCAGATCTTGAGCATAATAATCCTCACACATAAATTGTACAAGAAAATAAAGAAAAGAATAATGTGCTATGACAAGAAGAATTGAAAAAAGCTCCCATTCATCATTATTATCTTTAAGAGGTAGTTTGAAATCTAGAAATGTGGCATGATTAGATAGACTATAAACCCCTACTAGAATTAGGACTAGTTATAACACAATTAACTCAATTTTGGTTCATTTAAAAAAACCAATTTTGAGGTTTGGAATGAACAAGTTTACATGATAATAGTGTCAATTTTGTTTTTGTTTGAATGCAAGTATAGTGCCCTTGACCTTGTTCCTCGACCTTGTTGTAATGTATCATTGAATAACTTATATTTCATATCAACAAATTCTTATATATATTACAGGTTATGGTTTTAGGTTCAAATGTTAATAATCTAAGTGTGATAGCATTTCAAATTAAAGGAATTACTCATTTAGTTTCAATTCTAAATTAATGTAAACTCGAAAGACAATGGATTGCAAATATAGACTTGCTAGATGATTCTTTGGTTTAGGGTATTCCACATGTGAACCTTATCCATGCCATTGTGAAAACATTCAAATTGAGTAGTGTTAAAAATTATTTATATTATTTCATAATGAGTTTCAATAAATTTACTTTAAAATAATTATAAAGTAATTTATTATAAATATAGTTGTATAAAATTAATTTAATATTAAAAATATATATTATATAATTATTAATATTAAGAAAAAATATTTAAATAAAATGGAAAATGTTAAATTATATAAATTTATATATAAAATAAATGTTAAAAATATAATATATAATGATATGTATTTTTAAAAATTGTCTTTGAAATGATAAAAATTGTGACTCATAGCATTAAATAAAGTATCGTTGTATAAAATCAATTTAATATTAAAATATATAATTATTAAAATTAAGAAAAAAAATCTTTAAAGAAAATAAAACAAATGTTAAGTTATATAAAAATATGATATGTAATAACATGTATTTATAAAAATTGTGCTTAAAATGATAAAATTGCGACTCATAACCTAAAATAAAATAACCACATAATTTAAAATATTAAATTCTAATGAGAAACCAACCAAATAAGTTTAGAATATCAAAGACAAATAAGTTTGTCTGGAAAAAAAAGGAATAAATAAATCTGTGATTCCAACTCATCAATTTAATATAATTTTTAAATTATTTTATTTATCTGTAAATAAATATAAACTTATTTCCCATGAAAATACGATTTTTTTTCTTTCTTTTCTTCCGGTCATGTTGTCAGATGTTGCGAGTTCCTGGAAATTTGATCACTGCATCCCATCAATGGCAGACTTATCTCTTCGGGTCATGTTGTTTGAAGCCAACGCGCCCGGAAATTGGTTTCGGGAATGGAAAGTTCGGGAGAAGTTAGAAGTCATGGCAGTGTGGCATGATAGTTTCAATATGAAAACCCACCATTCATGTGCTATGCATGGATCATATCAATGAGAAGGACTGGATAGGTAAAGCAAACTTCTGAGTCCTCGGCCCCAAAGAGGGCGGAAGTAGCAAACGACAGATCCAAGTGACTCCATATATTTTTTTTTGGATATGGAGGCACGTTCATAATTTTTTGTATTCTGCATTCATATGGAGTTGTACACTCAGCTAAGGAGAGCAAGAAGCACCAGGCAGTGTAACAATTAATGCTGTGGCTGTGAGGCACAGCAACCGTTGAATCAATAGTGAGATCAAATCCAATGGTTGCTATGCCCCACAGCGGCAACATTAATTACTGCGTTGAGAGGTGCTTATTGCTCTCCCTCGACTAACCACTGCCTATTGTGCCATGTCAAATTTATAAAGTTGAAATAGATTTTTATATTTAATTTTATCTTGGATACGGAGGCACGTTCATATCTTTTTGGATTTTGTCTCCACATCCTAAAAAGATATGGAGTTGTACACTTGGCCAACCACTCTGTACTGTGCCGGTCAAATTTATAAAGTTGAATAGATTTTTATATTTAATTTTATCTTGGGTACGAAGGCAAGTTTATATCTTTTTGGATACTGTCTCCATATCTTTTTTAGATATGGAGCAGGGATCAAATTTGAAGTGCAGGGTCCCATTTCGCTTTGAAGGGTTAGTAGATAGTGAGCCCTTCAATGCTGACATGCAAAAATAAATCATTTTTTTCATTTCAAAATGTAGTAGTAAATTCATCGGTCATATTGTTTTTACTAATTTTTTATTAGATGTTACCAAAGTTGTAATTTTTCAAAAAAATCAAATATCTAGTAATCAAGATTTTATCTTAATTAAATTTTAATATTTTATAGATAAATTCATAAATTCTTAGAGTCAAAGAAAATATTTCAGGGTTAGAGGGAGGTTACAATTTATAATTTTTGAGGAAAAGAAAACAACTTACTTGAGCCCACTGTAATTGTGGAAGCAGAATAGCTTAAAACACCTCCCTGAAGAAGAATGAACCCTCGCCCCAGTAACAATCATAACAACCATATCTGCAAATGCCCAAATCAAACCAAACCCTAAAATTATATCCAAGATAAAAACACTCTTAAAAAATGCCATGCCGAAATTACCAAGGTTGCCATGCAAAAAAACATTGAACCACCCAAACATACAAAATCCACCATTCCACATTAACACCAAGGAACTGCAGCCAGTGAACGATGAATGCAACATTAAATTGGCATTGTAATTTGCCAGTAGAGATCGAAATTTCCAATCTGTGACCTGCCCATTCAAATCTGAATTCAAATCTGTTCTCTGTATCCACCTTTGGGCAGATTGAAATCAGTACTTTACTTTTAACTCCAGTTTAGGAATGGTCATAATGGAGAGAATGGTCTTCATCATCGTTGAGACGCGGGAATGAGCAATGTGAAGTGGGTAATGCGTCGTGGGTGAGAGGAATGAATGACCCTGAGATTGAAAAGGTGGCCCGTGGGTACAACAGCCACACCGTTAAACCAAAACCACGACTCCCAGGACCCAGAGGACCAGCGGCCCAGTTCCATTCAAAGTTCACATAAATGCACCGAGCACTTGTTGGCAGCGATCAGACTGGGCAGGCCGATTGACAGTGACACCCTGGTCCGTAACTGCGTCACCTCACGTCCAGACTTTACTGTGACCACCTACTCACTCAGCCCAAAGGGCTTCCACCCTGTCACTACCAATTCGTCAATTACAACCCAGTTCCATTCAAAGTTCACATAAATGCACCGAGCACTTGTTCGCAGCCATCAGACTGGGCAGGCCGATTGACAGTGACACCCTGGTCCGTAATTGAGTCACCTCACGTCCAGACTTTACTGTGACCACCTACTCACTGAGCCCAAAGGGCTTCCACCCTGTCACTGCCAATTCGTCAATTACAACTGAGGTCCACTGTGACCTATCACCCATCCAAATCTTCCAAACTCCCACAGCCCATTGAAAACCAGGAAGGGCAAAATTTTGGGGTTGCCCTTCCATTGTCAATGTACATAGTTCTCCTTCATTTCATTTTCGACGGGCACTCCATGAAACCAAACTTTTTTAGTAGTTCGTCATGGCCTTCTATGACAGGTAAACAGGCCTTTGACGGGCACTGAAGCATTCAAATTTGAAGCCTGAATGGAGTTGTACATTGGTCAATTATTGTCTGATGTATAGGAGGTTGTAAACAATATTTAGCATGCTCCAGAGTATTTAATGCGGTTGCATCAAGTTTGATGACCATTGGATCACGAGCAGCTTAAGATCCAATAGTCATCAAACCTGGAACATTAAATGCTTTACAACATGCTAAATATTGTTTGTCATAAGAAACAAGCCTGTGCTGAGTAAAATTTATAAAGTTGAATAGATATTTATATTTAATTTTATCTTCAAAATTTGAAATATTCAAGATCCATTTTTTCTTGAATTTATCTAAAAATAAGTTGGAAAAATGACGTAAATAAATTCTTAAAACTTTGGGTCTAATCACATTGGAAATTTAAAATTGAAATAAAAATATTAAAGACAAAATAGAACCAGTTTATTATAAAACAACCATAAATATCGTTAATCACAATTATATTTTGCACAAGGCATTTACTACTTAGTACTTAGTCACAGTTTAACTTTGACTTGATGTTCCCGCCATGAGTATCATTATCATTGATTGTACTTGTTTAACCCATGTGATTTTTTATGTTCCCGCCACGAGTATCATCATCATTGATTGTACTTGTTTAAACCATGTGATCTTCACGTGATGGCCAGGGCCGAGTAGGGATGGAATTTGACGGGTAAATGCCCGTCATGGGTCATTTTATCCGTCAAATACAGCTAAGATTTTAGCAAAACCGTCAAAATCTGGCTTAGAATACAGAAAACGTTTCAAATTTTGATTGTTACCGGCAAGGTGTCCGCCATTTGAAATTCCAACCTTGATGGCCAGTCCGAGTACATCCAGATCAGCTCATCTTACCTTGTATATTACACTAATTTTGCCTTCTGGTTTGTTTGAATGCCAAATCTAAGGCACAAAGTTTAGTACAGGATGACGAGGGGATTTTAGAGATATACCATTAAAGTCATTTTGTACCATGGATACATCTAGCATTTGAGATATGGATAAGTAGCTAATTTTATAACAAGATTTGTGTTTGATTGTACTACTTCCCATCAGATTTGAATGGAATGTATAGTTCCTCCATATTCAGACAAATGCTCCAGGTTTGTTTGAATGCCAAATCTAGATTTCCTGTATTTTGGGTGTTCCGCTGCTGCTCTGCAATTTCCAACATCCAGGAGTCCAGGACGATCGGTGAGGTAGTTCTTTCCGCGAGTTCTCTTGCATCGAGACTGTTTTCTGTCACGTAGGTTCTGCTTTTCAGCTCTCCCAGTCTACCGTTTGGTTTCTTCCATACTTTTCTGCAGTCTGATCTTTTGGGTGCTGTGTGAAGAATTCATAGTTTTTTACTATAGCTGTATGATACATACAGGTTTATTCTTGTAAGAGAGACAAAAGTTATTTCTACATCAGAATTGTTGCAATGAATTGTGAAATGTCACACCCTGAAATCAGGCCAACATCTGCAGAGCCAGAGCCAGAGCCAGCAGCCGAGTTTCATTCTGAGAGTAATGGTACATCACGTCAGAGCCTGCAACTGAGAGAATTACGTAACGGTAATGAAATTACACGAGGATGGATCACCCAAGCAGAATGGACTATTTATATTGAAGAGAATTCCATTGATTATCGGAGATCGCGGACCGTTGTATCCATATTTAGAGTTCCAAACTTCCTGAAAAAGTCAAAAAAAGAATTCTATGTTCCCCAAACGGTTTCGTTCGGTCCATATCATCACAGGAGTGGGGAGTTTCATCTAATGAGCAATCACAAAGGAAGAGCCCTGCATCTAATGAGGACGAGGTTCAATAATAATTATAGGGACCTTGCCAATGTGGATCCAAATAATATGGATTTCGCCCATCGTGCAAGGGAGGAGATCGTGCAGCTGGAGAAAGAAATCAGGGACAGCTACAAAGAAAAAATCGATTGCGATGGAAAGACCCTCGCTCTGATGCTAAGTTTGGACGGTTGCTTCATTCTACAAATATTGAGGTCTTTCAGTGGGTACAGAGCTAGTAATTGCTATGAACCTATGTTTGAGGAAGATTATATTATTTATAGTGGAAATGATATACTGGAGGACATTATGAAGCTTGAAAATCAAATCCCCATGATCGTTCTCCAGAAGTTACTACAATTGGAGTTCAACTCCGTCCATACACAGGACTACCTTTTGGATATCTTGCGCAGGCTGTTGGGCTCTTTCTACCATGTAGACCCTAAGGATGCAGAGAGGCTATGGCTCTGGCCGCAAGGAGTAGTTCATCATATTCTAGGTTTACTGCACAGTTTCATTGCATCTTCCCTTTCCGATCATGATGATCCTGTAGCTGAAAGCGACCTCAGTGAATGGAGAAAATGGTTTAAATGGAGTTGTGTGTCGAGGTACCTCGGCAAATGCATAAGTTTGTGGAGTAAATACATGAAGTGTGGCAATGAATGGTGCAGTGCAATTAAATGGTACAGAAATGACAGCGCAGTGAATAATCTCAGACGCATCCGTCGTGCAATAGAACTAAAAAATGCTGGAATCAAATTTAAAGGATGCGGTGCAGCGGGACGGACCACTGGGACCAGGATGATTAAATTCGATCCGAAGAACGCCACAATTTTTCTTCCTAGGATCCAGATCCACGACCACACAGAAGTATTATTCCGTAACCTAATCGCTTTTGAGCTGTGCAAGCCATCTCAAATCAATTACGTGACGTCTTATGTGTGTTTGATGGATGAGTTGATCGACACGGGAGAGGACGTGGCTTTGCTGATAAGAAGTGGCATCGTCACAAACTTACTTGGCAGTGATGCAGAGGTTGCAGAGCTCTTCAACGGTTTATGCAACAACGTCGCCATAGTCACAGATGCCTTCAAGGAACTGAAACGAGAAGTGCATGAGCACTACGGAAATGTAATGAAGGTCCAGCTTGCCGAGCTTGTGAAAGACCATTTCTCATCGCCGTGGAAAACTGTAGCCTTCGCTGCGGCAATTCTTATAGCGTTGTTCACCACGGTGCAAACCATCTTCTCATTACTCTCATATTATAAATAGTCTCTCCACTGTATGTTTCTCTTTCTCTTTTCCGTTGAGTGAGCTATTTCGTTATTAGAAGTGAAGTGTTTTTCTATATTGTTCGCTACAAAAATATTAATTTGTATTAAAGTGTGAAGATTAGTTCTATAATTAATAATGAGCAAGCTTTTTCCACTTCGTGTAAGATGGGAAACTATGGATTCTGCTACTCTTGATTTTGTAATTTTTTGTCCATACCTCGTCGGTGGTGTCGAAATATCCCTAGCGACATAAATCTTATATTAATTTTTTTATTTGTCGAAATTTATGTAAATTTTATTTAATTTTTATATGTAGGAAATTTATGTTACTTTTATTTAATAATTTATTTTTATATTTTTTTAATTTTTTCAAATTTATGTAAATTTTGTATGTAGGAAATTTATGTTATTTTTATTTAATAGTTTATTTTTATATTTTCATAACCATGACTAAAAAGAAAAATTAAATCTCATATTAATTTTTAATTGTTAATAAATTATGTAAGATTTTATTTAATAGTTTTTTACTATATTTTCATAAACTACAAAATTAAAGGCAACCCACTTATATTATGTTGAACAACAAGTTTGTTGTTAAAACTTGTTAACATATTTTAGATGGTTTGATTTGATATTGAAGATTATTAGTCTTAATTAATATTTAATTATTATTGCATAATAGATATATTAATGGGTATATTTTTAAAAGTGGGTTTTTTATTCAAATGTGGATCTATTAATTTATATTTAGTGTAAAAGGTATGATGAATTATTATTATTATAAAAAATAGTACAATTAAATTTTTAAAAGTAATTGATATATGTTGATGAGCATATATCAACCATGGCATTACTTTAATACATCTAATTATTTATTATTTGGAATATATATATAGACAATAAAGTCAAAATAAATGTAAATAGATTATTCTTTTAATTGAAAAAATACAAAGATTGAAAGGAAACACAACCAAGAATTTTTTTAAGAATCCCCCTAAATGGGCGAATCGTAATGATACATGAGAAAGTGTGAAGACTATTTTTATTAATAATATAATATGTATATATAAATTTTTGACGAATCTTTAATGGAATTATAAAATCTTGTAAAATATGGGCGAATCTTTGATGAAATTATAAAATCTTGTAAAATATTGGTTAACCTTTTACAAAATTATAAAATCAATTAAGCAAATCTTTCACATAATTAAAAATCTTGTAAATTTTAACGAATTTTTCATTGAAAGATAAAAACTTAAGTCTTGACAAAATTTGACTGAATAAAATTAACTAGATGATGTTGTATTTAATATAGATTTGTCACGTACTCTTGCACTAGAACACCTTGTAAACAAAATCCAATTTCCAAGCTAAATTGTTGATTTTATTCATCACAACTACTTGTATACTACTAAGTTCAAACCTCCTTAGAGAAAAAATGGAGAGATGATTTCATAAATATTGGAAATTTAAAGTAGAACAATTTATCAAAGTATGAAGCTCATTTATCATACTACACTCAATGAACAGTCAATTTTCACAAAATATGTTGGGCCCAATCACCCCCCCCCCAATCTAAAAATATAGCTACAATAAAAATAGTTGTTTGAAGCACTACTCGAAATACAAGGCTTGATCAATACTCTCAAAAACTTCAATGGGTGGTTGCATATCATCCACATTGACGTTAACATCTTTCTAGCAAGGATGTGCCCATTTTCTTGCATGACCTACAATCAAGGTGAATAAGTTGTATAAGAGAAAGATACACAACAAGATTTGAGCCCAAAATCCGACAGATGCCATGTCTGAACTTTGACAGGCACGTGTTTGTTATTCAACAACAACGTTTTTTTGTCAACGGTGGGACTTCATCCGATATTCGACTCCCTTTCGAACCACGTCGAAAATTCGACAGAGTAGCAAGCTAATATGGAGAAGTCTTTCATCCATGTATTGTTGAATTTTTTACTTCTTTGCGTCAGATGCCCTGTCGAATATCCAACTTCTTCTCGTCGGATGCACTATCTAATTTTCGACTTCTGCTCGTCGGAGATAGTGTCAGATCTCCGACTTCTTATCGTTGGATCTATTGTCGAATTTGCAAAAGCTTTTCATCGGATCGATTGTTGAAGATTCAACAACTTATTTGATTATGACAACGAATTAGGCTCGTCGAATCCATGGAAAGATCGTCGAATCAATTGTTGAATCTTCGATAGGTTTTCGTCGGATCTATTGTCGAATATCAGATAGTTTGTGTGATTATGCCGATGAATCAGGATCATCATAGCCATGGCAAGATCAACAGAGATCTGATGGCATGAGCTCGTCAGAGTCAAGGCAAGTTCATTGGAGTTTAGGGACAAAGTATCGGATAGCTGACAAGAATTTGTTTATTAATAAAAAATTAACCTAGCTGAACAGTAACGAAAGGAAAAAAACTGAAATATGACTCACTCCTAGAAATGGATATCTGCAATCAAAATCATGTACAATGAATGCAGTATAAAAAAAAAGTAAAGTTTATCTATATCTGTGGCATAGGGAAAGAAAGGAAGGAAGGATATAAAAGCCCATTCAAATTCTAGTGAAAATATTTCAAAAGTAGTCACCTCATATTCATCTCGAGATGACTTGTTTATAAAATGAACATTGTGGGGTTTACTTAGCTATAAGATGAATTCTAGGTAGTTTCATTGCACAACAATTTTTTGGGCAAGCAAATAACCCCATCCTTTGAAGTCTGGGTGTATTTTTATATAGTATAGCCTCAAAGATTAGTTTTTAGGCATGCTCACTTTATAGAAGGATCCCTTTGCATGTAAGAATGTGCATCTAACTCAAATCCAAGGAAACCTAAGAATTTTGGGTTATTAATTCCTAATATTTATGTGGATAAGATCAACTAAGCTTGAAGTTTGAGAATGGATTTATCTAATTAATGAGCAACCTGTTGCAAGGAACTATTCAATCATTGTAAGGAACTATTCAATCAAATGCAATAATATTTTTGGGTTTTTGTTCATGGCATAGTTGAAATCTCTCTATTTCAGATCCTTTTGTATGGAAGTGCCATGACCCAAATATTTAGACTTAAGAAAACATTCTTTGGCATTAGTTTAGAATCAAAGGGGCGCTTCTAGCCTTTGTTGAAAACTCAAAAGCATTATATCAATATGTAAATGAGAGATTATGTTGGTCTTAACATGTGCACTAAAATGATAGGGTTGACATGTCTATGCAAGCCACTTTAGGGCCACCTATGTTTTTGGGTGATCCTATATTTGGAGGATAACAGGTGTATTAATAGACCTTCCTTAGTGCGCCCATATTTAGGTTTAATTTGATTATCTACGGATAGGGATGAAGAAGGAAATCAACATTGAAACATTAAAGCTCGGTCTTAGACTTTCTTTTTAAGCATAAAAAACCATGAAAGAATTGCATACCGTAAATATGCACCAAATATGCCAAGTTCAGAGTCTTGAACACAGTTTCACCATGTTGATAGACATTGCCACAAACAAGAAATGATACAAGAATTTGAGGAAATATCTTTTATATTATATGTAAGCAACATGTCCATTACCACCATTTTTCTTTAACAAGTATTTCCTAATATTGGAAATTTCATCCTTATTATTACTGAACATGTAAAAATGTCATAACAATTAACATCTTCATCATTTGCATGCATGATTGTGCATTTGTTGCCTTCAAATTTTATTTTACTTAAACATTATCTACAACATAGCCCTGGGAGAAATATTGTTCACAAATGAAAAAGACAGTCATGGGGTTGATCACTACATTATCATTAAGAATATCATGAGGAATTGCATTAGACACCTCCAACCTAGGCCTGTGACATTGGTTAAAAAATGAAGTATAGAAATACTGAGGATTCAAACCTTGTAACGACCATCCAAGAAAGAGCTCTCCAGGGAGGAAGTTATACAAGCCACCTACGCCGCCACGATCACTCTCACGAACTTACACTAGATCCAGGGAGCCACAGGGATTGGTTGAATACACTGATCTCTCTTGGGGATTCCCTTTTATTAGGGTTATTTAGTACTGCTAAAAGAAGAAAAGTCCAAAATTATTTACAACTATATCGACTACAACATAATCATTCAAGTTCATGCAGAAGCATAGGAGTACAGAAGCATAGGAAACTGCATATGACTTCCTACGATTTTTTTCTAGGATTTAAACCATCCCTTAAGGCTACTGCATTTATTCTAGGCTTTTAAGCAAATAAACCATGAAATATATGCTTAATTATTTTAGTACCAAACCAGTGACATTTTAATTTAAAAAAAGGATCCCAAGAAATAATTCCATACCATAAATATGCACCAAATATGCCAAGTTCAGTGGCACAGTTTCACCTTGTTGATAGATACCACCATGAACAAGATATGATAGATGAAATGGAGGAAAGATCCTCCGCGTTAGTATATATAGTAGCATTTCCATTACCATCGTTTTTCTTCTTCTTTGGTAATTTTTTATTGGAATAATTCACATATTTGTAATTTATTGAACAACAAATACCATACATTATTTCCATGTATACATTTGAAAAAGTACATTGGGTTTCCAATCTTGCCTGCGGAAAGAGTATTTTCTGCACTAATAAAATAATGAAGAAATATTGAAGAACTAAGATCGTAATTAAAAATTATATGATCAACTTACTCCCTCCTTCATATGATCATAATTATTTTGGCAATATTAAGGCAGAACCCATATTTCATCAACAATTACTATTCCAAGACCAAGTCATCTAAGCTGGAACTAAATGCTTAGTGAATTATGTATCAACACTTCATAACATCAACATGGTACTACGAAATGGTTGCATATTTTAGCTCAAAAATGAAGGATGTGGCATATGGTCTACAACATGAAAATTTGTATACTGCTATAAGAATTAGAATTGATCAGAACACATCAAATCGCATTTGATATCTTCCCAATCTAAAATTGGAATTTGGAGTCGTGTTTCAATGATGTAAATGTTTTTTGGTATTCTAACAATGAAAATATCTATATCTTACATCAGAAGGCCTAACTGTGAAAA
>LPNX010924711.1:0-58869 GCA_001517045.1 Pseudotsuga menziesii
ATGAAGGATTAAAAACATTCATTAACAAATTTACGTATACATTCCATATATTCTTTTATGGGTCGAGATGTGTTTGATCTACCAATTCGGAAGGATATTATTCGTAGTGTTGTTCGTTGGTAGCTTATGAGAATTACTGAAACGCCTTGTCTGAACAATCTCACCTTTCACACGGTGGTGTTTCTTCCAATGTGCAGACAAACTTTGACGGTGAACTTCTTATCCAAAAAAAAAAGCTGTATCATTAAGCGATTTATGGTTTCCTTGTATATCTATTCCGATTTCGTAGTTTTCCATTCATTTTTGCATCGATTCAATCATCACAACCATTCAATCATATCTCTTCATGCTTTACCATTCAATCATTTGTTTCATTGATACGCCTCCTTGTCACGAGCATTCAACTATCAATGTCCCAAACGGTGCGTGTAACGTAGTATCAATGCTACAAGGTCCAATTACTATTGGCTTGGCATCATCCTTGAACTGCAAAATGAGCCTCGAACTACAAAATAGGAAGATTTTTTGTGACACACTGATTTATTTTGTCATGTGTATAATATCTACTCTTTGGGATATTTTTGTAAAGAAGTGAATTATCATAATAATATCTGGTGTCAGAATAATAATTGGTCCCCGTTCCTGTGAGTGAAATCATTTTCCTTTGTTATTGATTCGAGGTTGAGGGAAGAACGTTCGGGTGCAATGGAAGATGACCGTCAAAATGGAAACAAATACAAAGTAATTTAAATGTCCTGCAAAATTTAGTCCAGGAATTCAATCAATATTTGATGGCAAGGAGCCATGTACCCACACTTTCCACTTGTAGTGCTTTAGTATTAGAAAGAACTAAAATGATTTGAATTAGTGTACAAGAGTGTTTCCACCATTTAGAACTAGCTTCTTGGTTTGAGTGTTAGAGTCACTCATGGGCGTTCGATTGAGCAATCATGGTGTTATATTTTCATTATCCCTCGTAGTTTGTTAAAACCCTAGGTCGTAGGTATTCTAGCATTATCAATAAAAGAAAAAGTTCTAGAACCTTCGTCCTCTAGATAGAGAAACCTCAAGTTGCGTACTAGTCCCAAAGTGAGAGGGGTTCGTGTTTGAACTTTGGACCAACATAAATCCATCCAAATATTTTAAGCTCCAAGTGTAAAGCCAATTGAACTCAGAAAAAAGCTTAATGATAAAAAGAAGATCTTGTGTTTCCAAGATGTAATTATTTATGAAGTCCAACTTTGAAGAGGAATTAAATGCATTATTCTTCTTTTCTTGCATGTTTGTTATAGTAATGACTAAGCAATTCGTTGGTGAGGTTGGGTTTCATTTCAAGGATTTGTGCATTTGCAAGAATTAAAAATTGAGAGATTCGATCTTGTCTGTTTGTTATGGTCATCGTTTAATTGAATTCGTACCACCTTCCATTGGTTTCCAATGTTGATGGCTCTGTGTTTGAATACTTTCCTCCTTATGTGTTAGGATGTATTCAAAATGGTTATCACATTGAGATATCTGTGTGTGTCTTCTTGTTCAGAGTAGGGTCGCTTCCTTTCTTTGGATAGAATGGATTAGGGAGTGGTGGTGGCAGCCTACCCAAGGAGGGAGAAGGGGAAAAGATGAGTAGGGAATGATCATGGAAACACCAGCATAAACCCTTTTTGGGATTGATCAAGTCTCACCTTATTAGAACTTGGTTTATGAACTGGATTATTCCCATTTGTTTCTCACATAATTTCTTTTGAGGTAGGTGAATAGTGCGATGTGCAATCATATCATTCAATTAGTGAAGAACTGATTGTTTATTTTCAATACATAACCTCCATTTTCAATCATTTATTAGTTATAACTGGTATTCATTTTGTATCTCCTCCCTCATCATGTTGTATCTTCCACTTTTGGCACTTAAACCAAAAGACTTAAATATCAATCATAGAAATCATAAATGTTATATAGGGAAAACCTACCCTAATGAGTTGTAAGTGTTAAAAAAAATCCAGTGAGCATAACAAACCATTGAATCGTCAAATACTAGGTCTCCTACTTTGTTCAATGACCAATCCACCTATCTATCTAGTAATAAAAAAATACCATACGAAAAAAAAATCCTATTCGAACAAAAAATTCCAATGCTAATACATATCCCTTGACAACAAAGCCGTACAAAGAAAAAAAACCAGTATTGAAGCAGTACAAAAGCCAACCTTGAGGAGTTTAATACACACACACACACACACACACACACACACACACACACACACACACACACACACATATATTACAGAATAAATAGAAAGCATAGTAAAGACTCACCAAGATAAACTAAAGGATGGATTCTAATAAAACATTGTTAATGATAACTTGAGAATGCACTAAGTTATTGCGAAAAACAAATAAAATAAAATCAAACTAATGAAACAATTGATCAAGAATATTCTTTATAGAAGAGATATTGGATCCTGGATGACACTCCATTTCGTTTTAAATTTCACGAAATATGAATTTTACAATTAAAAATGGGTTTAATTGGCATGTCAGTTTCAAGCGCTTTAAGAGAAGACAAGAATGTCTTGTATTTTCATTTGTTTGAGGCTGAGGCTGAAGCTGAAGCTTAGACTGAGGATGAGTCTGAGTATGACAATTATTATTTTTGGTTGCGAGACTCACAACAGATTGCATGGTCATGGCCTTGGCACGAATGGTATACTTGTTATGATCAGGAACAGTCTCAAAGGCCAAATGACCAACAAGTGACCTGATGATCCTGCTCTGGGAAAAATTCTCCTATGAGTAGGCAACCATGCTCGACCTTCATGAGTTCAAGCTCGGAAATGGGTGAGTATTATGGAGAAAAATTGGAGGGTAAGATCATGTGGGTTGAATATCTTATTCATGCAAGCAGATTTCCTGGATGAACAGATAACCAAATAAATAATTATTGGAACACTATTAAGAGAAAATTGCTAGAATCTCTCAACTTCTTCAAATTTCAATCCATCGGAGTAGCTATGGACCTGCAGTCCAATGTTCTGAATTATTCAAGAAATATATTGTGTATTTTCTTTGACCTAGGAAAATATCCTTCTTCCTCTGCCATACTTCTAATCCCAAGAAGTAATGCATCAATCCAAGATCCTTAATTTCGAACTCAAAGGTGATTTTCTTCTTACATCGTATAACAAGTCATCAACATATAGTACCAAAATTAGTCGATCATCATTCACAACCTTGTGGTAAAGTTTGAGGTCTGCATCACTCTTGGTGAATCCCAGAGTCATCAGGATTCCATCTATTCATCCATACCAAGTACGAGGTGCTTGCTTGAGTCCATATAAACCTTTTTCAGCTTGCATACATGACACTCCTTTCCATGGACAATAAACACTTATGGATGTTCAATATATACTTCTTCCTCAATAATACCATTGAGTAAGGATGTCTTGACATCCATCTGGTACAAATTCCATCCCATAGCTAAAGCAATAGCAATGATTGATATGATGGAAGTGCATCAAGCCAGAGGAGCAAATGTATCATCATAATCGACTCCCTCTTTCTGAGAGAGCCCTCTGGCAAAAAATCTAGCCTTGTATTTTTGAATGACCCCATTTGCTCCATGTTGGATTTTGTATAAACACCTCGATCTCACAACTGACTTCCCCTCAGATCTAGGCATAATCTCCCACACATCATTCTTCATGATGGATTGATATTCTTCCACCATGGCATCCTCCCAAACTTGGTGTCTGGATGCTTCTCCATAAGTGGTGGGTTTTGAGTCAATGATGTGACTCATCAATTCCACATAACTGGAGAACCTATGAGGTCTTTTGCTTTCTTGAAAAGTGCCATGTGGAGCTTCATGCTCCTCTGCATCCTATAAGGTTTGTTGTGCCCATATAGTTCTTTTATAGGTTATTGCAATATCTCTGGGATCATTTGTTGTCTCGACTGGATCAATGGTATCAATGGGTTCATTTTTCTATGTTATCTCCCTCTGAGCTTGAGGGGAAGATGGTCTCATCTCCTGTGATCCTAGCATATCCTCATCATCGATATCCATGTCTGGTCCTCTTCCTTTCCTGACAACCATTTCTTCTTCAAAGGTCGCATCCCTGCTAGCTTTAATCTGTCTAGATCCCATGATATAAATACTGTAGGCCTTTGAAGATTCATTGTATCTCACAAAAGTTCCCTTCTTTCCTGAAGGTTCTAACTTCGTCCTTTTCTCCTTTGGCACATGAATGTAGAGTGGACAACCAAATATTCGGACGGGATCCACTTCTAGTTTTACTCCTATGAAAGCTTCTTAGGGGGTCATGTTCTTTACTACCTTATGTGGGAATTTGTTCTGTACATATACAACTGTTTTGGATGCTTCTTCCCATAAGAACATAGGTAGACTCTCGTCATTTATCATGGTTTTGGTTGCCTCCACAATTCTTTTGTTCTTTATTTTAGCAACCCCATTTTGTTGGGGGTTGTAGGGAACTGTGAGCTCCCTCTTAATTCATGCTTCCTTGCAGAAATCATTGAATTCTGTAAAGGTGTATTCTACACCATTATCTGATCTCAGGATCTTGATCCTCTTCCCAGACAAATTTTCGACTTGTACATTGAATTCTTTGAACTCGTTGAGTACTTCTTGTCATATGTCCTTTCATGTGTCTAGATGCACCACTATCTATAAGCCAAGAATTACTAGTGGTGGGAACAGTACATGATAGAGCTGATATGAAGAAGAATTTTGTACGATCTTCATTCTTTTGTTTCTTGTGATGATGATCTTCTTCTACATCAGCAATTGAAGCTTCATGCTTCCTTTTGTGTGAACTTTGGCAGGTACTGACATAATGATCATATTTCTTGCACCTGTAGCATTGGACATGAGATAGATCCTTCTTTTGTTTCTTATAATCTGGGGAAGGAATTTATCTCTTATCTTGGTGCTTGTGATTGAAGGATTTCCTTCCCCTTCCCTTGCCTTTCTTGGCATGAGATACGAACGCTTGATTTTCCTCAAGTTCAGCATCATGAAGTCTTTGGCGTGTTGTTATTCTCGTCTCTTCCTCGGTGCTTTCTACCCGTAGTTTATCAAATTTGGGAAACATGGTTCGACCACTTATAGTTTGGATAAAAGACTCCCAAGATGGTGGGAGACCATCTAAGGTGGTCATAACGAGATCCTTTTCTTCAAGGTTGTCTCTGCTGGAATTCAGCTTTCCTAGGAGCTCGACAGGGTAATTTTTAGTGGTGAAATTTTGCCAATTAGCTATTTTTGGGATTTTCTTTCAAAAGAAAAATCGTTATTTGGTGTCTAATATCGCCTATATTTACATAAAATATGTTTTTTATCATAATATTCGCCAAACTTTATACATCTCAGTGTTAATTTTATGTTTCATATTTAATATTTTCCTACCTATCTATAAACATGTATTTTCAATCGAGAACAATTGCCTAGAATACTATACTTTACTATAATATTAGAATCCTTAAAAAATACCGTGGAGATCGGTGATTCTCATAAAATATGAGGCAATATTCTCGGACTTCGTCATATTCATATTCGATAGTTTATTCCTCAATGTGAGAGTCACGTTGATGCTACTGTGTTCAAATAGCTTCTTCAAGGTTTTGAACATCTTCCTCGTTGTCATCTTTTTTGAGATCTGAGGAACCAAGTGGTCTCTAAGTGAGTCCACTAAAATCCTTCTTTCTTTGGCATCATTCTTCCTCTAGTTGTTGAGTGTGACCATTTAGATGTTAATACTATAATGTGGATGGATGTGTTTATAATTTATTAAAAAGCATTAATATTTGTTTCTATGTTTCACTCTTTTACTTAATAGTTATTTGAATTGAAAATTAAAATTTTAGAATTTTATGAATTCTTCTATATATGTTTCATTTTTTTATTTTATTTTATTTTATTTTATTTATTTATTTTTTTTTTTTCAGATGGAAATATCCATGGAAACCCAGCAATACTTCCCCACATTAGTGGATGGTAGAGGTGGTAAACCGCCGGCCATCCTCGCAGAAGGCCTAACCCCAAAGGACTCAAGGCTCGAACCAGTGACCTCTCCTCGAACCGAGAGAGTGTGCGCACGTCTTAGCAATTGAGCTAACCCTTGGGGCTGAATATATGTTTCATTCTTATATTTAATAAGTATTTGAATAGAAAATTAAAATTTTAGAATTTTATATTATAATAATAATAATAATAATCTATTTTTAAGGTCACCGCCAAGCGAGACACCAAATTGGTGTATTAGACCCCCTTGTTTGTGGGACAAGGGCGTAGCGATTTAACTGCTAAAGTCTATCGAGGTGTACATACACTACCCCCCTCTGGATTTGAACCCGTGACCTCCTAAGAGGAAACACATGCTCTTAACCATTAGGCCCACTCATGCTGTAATATGCATATTAAAGTTATAGATTAATACTGAATCTTTAATGTTTTTTTAAGTAACTATAAGCAATTTGAATATGTGATCTTTCATTTACAACTTTTTGTTTTAATTACCGGTTACTAATTGCTCTAATCTCTATGGTCTTAAATCTTTAATATTAAAAATAAAATAAAATAAAAATATTATTTTCCATGTTGATGATAACTTTTTTCAATATCAAAAAGTGAAAGTGCATTGTTGGCAACCATTTGAACACTATCTGATTTTGGACTTATGAGATTTTATAAACTATCCTAAAAATGGTCCATGCATTCTTATTTACAAGGCTTCTCAATCAAAACATCAAATAATTTCCTTACAAAGTACTTGGAAAACTTACAAGTTTTGCTACAGAATGAAGCTTTGATTATAAAAATTGATTTCAAAATAAAAAATTGAAATTGACAATGTAATGTGCATTCTATAATTTTTATTAAAACTTAATTTTAAATGAAATAATGTATTTTATAAAATTAAAGTTATATTTTATAAATGACAATATTATTATAAATATTTAATATAGAGAACATACTAATTATCATATAATCAAAACATAAAATAATTTCAATAAAAAAAAAATTGAGAAAATAAAAAGCAGAATAAAAATTACAATGAAGAGAATGACAATTATCCCCTTCTGGGATCTCTTCACTCCTTCGGATTAACAATCACTCCTTAAGATAACTAGACCTGCCTCTTTTAATGAAAAAATCAACTCCTCAGATAACCCTATGATAAAGAGATGGAAAAGTGATTTAAGCAAATGCAGGTTATCCCAGCCTTGGGTTTTCCACCTTCAAGGACTGCTTCAAGGACTGCTCATCAGTGTGGTGAAGCTGTTGGCCTCTACTCCACTGCTACTTTTTTTTTTCCTTCAATTGAATTTCGTCTGGCAAGCCCATTTCTTTCGAAACTTTCTTTCAATTGAGTTTCGCCTAGAAAGCCCATTTCCTGAATTTGTAAGCGGCTGCTTGTTTGATAAAGGTGGGCTCTGTCCACCAACAGATAATCTGCGCTCAATTCTACCCATTTCCTGAATTTGTAAGCGGCTGCTTGTTTGATAAAGGTGGGCTCTGTCCGCCAACAGATAATCTGCGCTCAATTCTACACACAGGTGATGATTCCACTTCACTTGGAATTCTTTTAACCCCACCATTGATTAGTTGTTTTCCGAAAGACTGTAATGAATTTTTAATTTGAGAGGTCTTTTTAGAGACAGATGGTGTCTCAGTTGCTGTATTTGTTTCACTCTCCGTCCCAATTTTTACAACTGATAAATTTCTACGCTCGTTTACGAGACTCCTACGGTTGCCATTTGGTTTGTCTACCGGCATCTCCTCGTTATTAAGCTTGGATATCTCCCCATAATCTTGACAAACCATCCCACGATTACAATTACCATTTTGTACCTCAACTTTGCTTATTACACTCCCTTCGACGCTCAATCTACGAGGTGTATGGAGTTTGTATTGAGACTGTAACTGCGCTAGTTCTGCTTCTTTCCTTGCCAACACCTTCTTCAAGTTGTCTCCTTATTCAAACTGTCTACCTGTTCCTTAAGCTCACGAACTTCTCCACTTTCTTTATTCAAACGAGCAGTACCTAGATCAACAGAGGCCACTCTTTCAGCAAACTTAAGGGTGCTTATTGTCTCTGCATATGAATACGGTTCAGGACTTATGTGCACAAACATCAGGGTCTTTGCCTTGCCCCCCTAACGAATCTTGAAGCAATTGAGTCAATTTGCTATTTCGATATGGCACATGGGGACTCTTTTGTGCCAATGCTGCAAGAACATCTCCTAGAGATGAAAGGGACTTGTTGATGTATTGTGCCTCCTTCAAACGATCTCCAGTTACTTCAGATTTATCCACCCTCTCACTTCCAGCAAGATCTACCAAACTAAGGTAGCTATGAATGTTACACCCAGAAACACGATCTGTACCTTGCACATGCACAGTCAATACACTGTGAGAACGGCTGCTGCGGTCATTCAGTGCAGTATAGCTAACAGCACGATTCTTTTGGCCAAAATTCATCAAATCCAAAACATCAGAGGCTGCTTTAACGGGCATAAGTATGGCATCAGGTACATTAAATCCATTCCTAGCATTATTTCGAATATCTAATTTTTTCTTGTTTGAGGCATATGTTCCCAGAAGATCCCTCACTTGCTCGTTGTATATCTCTATCATTTGAACAGAAACATCATACATCATTAAATATTTCCTCTTTTGAGATAACTCGAAGAGGTCACTGAGTGCTCGATAGTTCACTCCCATATCCCTTTCAGAAGTACCTGTTGGACCGCTCATGGTGTGAGTCTTTCCAGATCCTGTTTGACCATATGTAAGAATGCAGACATTGTAACCATCCATTACAGATCGGATCAATGGCCGCATATCCATGTAAATATCCTGTTGTGTAGTAGATGGCCCAAAAACCTTATTAAAATTAAATATCCTCTGTACATCTCTGCCCATTTTCGATGTATTGACAAGGAGGGATCCATCTTCCCCAATAAACTCCACTGCACTTTGAGCGTCAGCGTCAGATTGACATCCAAAATGTGGTCTGATTCTGCAGAATACCCTTATGCTTCCTTTGAGGTCTTGAAGATTATTGTAAAGGATCTTGTTTTCTTCCAGAACTCTGTGATATCCACTGGAATTAACACTGCACGTTTCTCTGATCTGTTTATTCTCTGCAATAATAGCAATCATAAGATCCATGAGTGTTTTTGTCGAACCATGCTCTACAGCAGCTTGTATGGCTTCGACAAGGTTCTGGTCAACATTTTCCTTGTCACTTGTTATTTCTACAGCAACTCGCTTTAACCAAGCTCCTATTAAGTCATTAGATTGAAAGATGTGATCGAGTCTTTTCTCTCCCTCGTCAATGTTTCCAACTGATGGGTTTGGCACACAAAAATTTCGTGTCTTTCTTTGAACCATTGGGGTCCTCGAAGGGCCATTTCCTCCACATTGTTTCCATTCATAATAAGCCTTCAGCGCCAAGATACAGTCAACAATCTTAGCAGTAGAAGTAGAACCCGGATACAAGCTTTCCTGCTCAAAAGTAGGCAACTTCATCTCTTCAACAGCTACAAGAAAATTCTTAACATTCTCAAAATATTGATAGGTAGATAAAGACCATCCTTCCTCCACATGATTTGCAACGACTTTGGACACTGCTCCCGGTTGAACCTTGTGGAGAAGGTTACATAAAATGATCCCATTTCTCAAGCAAAGACAAAACTCCTCCTCGGATGGCTCACACGGTATATCCAAAGGCCCAACGATGCTCTTTACCCATGCTGCAGCTTCAAACCTTCTATTCACTGCTTCCTTTGCTTTCAGTGAAGCCAATAGACCATCAGAGAGGCTCTTAGAATTCGATCCGCTGCCTTGTTCTACATTAGAAACCTGTGATTCCGTGGCATTGGTGAACATATTGTTTCCAGAGACCAATGGGGAAGGGACCCTGCTGGGAGTGGAATCTGGTTGCAGAGACATCTGGTTTTTTCTTGCTCAATAAATATCACCAGAAAACTGGAAAAACACGAACGTAAGACAATGAGGGTGGTTTGGCCTTGTTTGCAAACTCAGTCAGTGCTGTTCAGTAGGTGGGTATGCACCATTTTCTGTCAATACAACAGCTTATCAATCAGAAGCACTCAACAAAAAGAATTCTTTTCGAAATGGGTATTCCCCGAGAGAAATTTGCACTCAACAAAAAGACTTCTTTTCGAAATGGATATTCGCCCAGAGAAATTTGCAATTTGCAGCAGCTTATCAATCAGAAGCACTCAACAAAATGACTTCTTTTCGAAATGGGTATTGGCCAAGAGAAGATGGGCTGAGATCAAATTTAGAAATGGGTAATCCCCAAGAAAAGAATTGGAAGTCTTGTGTTTGAGCTTAGCATGTTCAAATATAAATACTTATATATAAACTATAAACTTTTCCTGCCAACCATATTTCCTTAGCCTAGGTGCTGTCTTGTGATTGAATATCCCATATAGTATTGATTGGTTCTGGATTCTTTTGCAGTGGTTGGCATAGTTATAAAAAAGCCTGATATTATCATCTCTTTCATTGATTAAAATTGCTTTGTTTGACTAGACTGGAATCTTTATTCAATAAAAAATTTAAAACTTTATTATGGGGGAACTGCTATGATAAATGACAAATGCTTATAGCAGCAATGTTTTATAGTAATTTTTTGGATTTTTTTTCTTTTTTTCTCAGTAAAAAACTGTTGTAAATTTGTTTTTGGGGTTATGTACTATCTTTAAGCACCCCAAAGGAGTTTTCATCAAAAAAGGTTAATTTCATTGCAGAGGGGTGCTCACCAACAAGTTGGGTTTGAAGAAATTCAATATCTTAGAATAACCGATGGAGATTTTTCACTATAAGAGTATTGATTTATTTATTTATATTTTTTAAAAGTGAGCTGATAAATTTTCTTGCCAATACTTTGTAAATTCTTCAGCAATGTGTTTGGATCCTTGAGGAAAATATCTCCTTTCTTGAGTTCAATGGATGTATAGGTGGTGAAACTTCATTGCAATTTTCTAGCTAATGCATCACCTTTCACATTTCCCCAACAACTAAGCAACCACATCTTCTATCATCCTATTATGTTTTCCTTTTGGCAAGCTAGAGAGACTCGTCTTTAATGCGAGTCTATAAGGTGTCATACCCATCCACACCCATCCTTGGCATGAGGTATGGTAATTTACCACGCAGACTCGTCTTTAATGAGAGCCGATCTCGTCTTTAATGCGAGTTTGTAAGGTGTCATACCCATCCACACCCATCCTTGACATGAGCTATGGTCAATCATGGGCATCTACCATCTCCGGCATCCCTCGAGCTACCACGACTAAAACATCCATGTCTAATCAGCTGGTCACTATTCATTGTTGGACATTTACTGCTTAGGCTCGACGCCCATTTCCTGCCAACGCTCTTTCCTTAGCCCACTCATCCTCTTGTGTTTAAATATCCCATATAGTATTGATTCTTTTGCACTGGTTGGCATAGTTATAACGTGGTATTATCATGGCTTTCATTGATTAAAATAGCTTTGCTTGACTAGACTGAAATCTTTATGCAGTAGAAAATTTGAAACTTTATTTTGGAGGGTTTGCAATCTCTTTTACACTAGTTGAATCTTTGTTGATGAGTTTGTTAATTATTTAACATGTTAGAGCCTTGTATTTTTACTTATTTAAAAGAAGTGTACACAATGTTGAAGGCATTGTTAATCTTTGATCGTAAAAAAAGTGTAGACAATGTTGAAGACATTTTTAATTTTTTATCATAAATTTTGAACATTTTTCAACAATCTATAAAAATGTCAGCATTTAAGAGAAGGAATAATTAGTATAATAAATATGGGAATATCATGAAACAACTAGGATTCTATAGCAAAAACAAGTGATAACATTTGGTAAAAATTGACAATGTTTTATAGTAATTTTTTGGATTTTCTTTTTCTTTTTTCTCAATAAGAAACTGCTATAATTTTTGTTGGGGTTATGTACTATCTTTAAGCATCCCAAAGGAGTTTTCATAAAAAAAATTTTTAAGTGAGATGGTGGATTTTCTTGCCAATACTTTGTAAATTCTTCAGCAGTGCATTTGGATCCTTGAGGAAAATATCTCCTTTCTTGACCAATGTCCCCTTAGTTGCTTGTCCCCAACTACTTCGGAAGTTGAAGCCTCCTAGGGGAGAGCCCTAGTTCAACTCTGGAAAAGACACTAAACACCAAAAACACCTCTTTCGAGGTTATTAGAGACCAGTGCCTTATTGGACTTAAACCATGAGAGTGAGAAGGGATGTACTACAAGTGTTCATGAAAAAATGTCAGAGTAGTTATTAATGCAGTAGTATATCACACCAATAATAAACACATATGCAAATGTCATTCAAATATAAGTATTTATCATAAGTACATCAATGTAAGCAACTAAAGTTGGTCAAGATAGTAGTATTATGAGTGACATGTATTAAAGCATATAAGTATCATCCAAATGTTCATAGCAGTGTTATAAAGTTTAACAAGATTTCATCTTTAATACCAATTTGACCACTTTTGCACTAACTAACCAATAACAAAGGTTGAAGTGAATGAGTGTTACTAGTATGTATTAAATGCAGCAATAAGGTAAGGTTTTATGTACTTTACATTAAGTCGAAGCATCCATATACATCAGTAATAGTAGATGATAATACAAACCACTTATCAGATGTTGGCTTTTACGTTTAGGCATGCATGGAATAGTATATCAATATGGATTACATGTTATGACAGCAGTAAGAAATAGGCACCTTCCACACATTATCATATCAATGCATAGACAAGTTACTTGCGTCCATTGGCATCGAAATTGTATTTTTATTTATTTAAAAGAAGTGTAGACATTGTTGAAGATATTGTTAATCTTTAATCGTAAAAGAAGTGTAGACAATGTTGAAGGCATTTTTAATTTGTTATCATAAATTTTGAACATATTTCAACAATCTATAAAAATGTCAACATTTAAGACAATGAATAATTAGTATAATGAATATGAGAATATCATGAAATAACTAGGATTTTATAGCAGATACAAGCGATCACCTTCGGAAAAAATTGGCAATGTTTTATAGTAATTTTTTGGATTTTTTTTTCATTTTTTCTGAGTAAAAAACTTCTATAAATTTGTTTTTCAAGTTCTGTACTATCTTTAAGCACCCCAAAGTAATTTTCATCAAAAAAATATTAATTTTACAGGGGTGCTCACCAACAAGTTGGTTTTGAAGCAATCCAATATCTTAGAATATTGAATGGAGATTTTTCACTATAAGAGTATTGATTCATTTATTTATATTTTTTAAGTGAGATGATGGATTTTCTTGCCAATACTTTGTAAATTGTTTAGCAATGCATTTGGATCCTTGAGAAAAATATCTCCTTTCTTGAGTTCATTGGATGTATAGGTGGTGAAACTTTATTGCAATTTTCTAGATAATGCATCATGTTTCACATTTCTCCAACAACTAAGCAACGACATCCTCTATCATCCTATTTTGTTTCCCTTTGGGAGAGCCTTATTTACCAGACATACTCGTCTTTAATGAGAGTCTGTAAGGTGTCATACCATCCATCCTTGGCATGAGATATGGTCACTCATGGGAATCTACTGTTAATATTTCATATGTTATACTAGATTCATTAGTGTTCAATTCAGAAACCATAACAACAACATATCCAGAATCAATGATAAAAACACAATCACAAGATAGACAACGTATTTATCTTGGGAACCCTCAAGGGGAAGAAAACCCAACAAAACTTCCTCTGTATAAGATGTATAAGATATAACCCCAAAAACAGTTATCCTCCTCTTGTTGTTTTGTCTCTCTCTTTCTCCTATGCACTACACAAGTGAGTGTCCGTGTGCCCAAATAAGAACCTGTTGCAGCTGCAACTTTCTTCCCAAATTTTTAAAATTTTGGACCCTCCTCGTTGATTTTATCTTGCTTGGTTTTATTGGTTTCCTGAATTCGGTTGTTCCTTTGCTACAATTTTGGATTTTCCTGAGTTTGAATTGAGTTCAATTGTTTACCGCTTTCGGAGGATGACTGATTATTTTTGTCTACAAATGCTTTTGACTGTTGAACTTAACATATTTTTGACTGTTTTTGAATGGTTTGGTTTTATCGCTGTCGGAGGCTTGTTGAAGATTGAGTCAGGGTTCTATTTCTCTGTGCCGCTACTGTTTCAGAGATTAAATGAACTATTTCAATGGTGCCCAGCCAAAGGTCTTTGAGCACTTAACGCTATGTTCGTTTATCACTACCGGAAGACATTTGAACAATGAATCAGGGTCGTAGTTCTCTACGCAGCTGCCGTTGCAGAAGCTAAACGATGAATGACCCATTGGATAGTTCTGATTTTTGTCGATGCCTTGGTTTTATTGATCAACTTTCTCTTTGTGATGTTGTGTTTTCGATATCGGAACAGTTTTGACTATTGATCGGGGGGGATGGTCCTTTGCATTGCCGACACGACGGCAGCATTGAGACTTTGGTCGCCGATACATAGTCTTCGTAGCTTCTGATCACCGATGATTTATGTTGACTGCAGAACCTTTTAGTCTATCTGTCTCCCGCCGTTGCGGTTGCGAACTAAATTTTTCTGCCGACACATTATGATTAGTCTTTCCGCTCGCCAATGCAATTGCTCTTAGGGGGTAATGGTTTTGATTTCGGATTTATAGACAGCAGCTTTTAATTATTTATGGTTCTGACGTTTTATTTTGACCCAGGATCCTTATTCTATACAGTTTCCGCCGTTGCAGCGGCTTAGTGAACTAACCATCCGACATTTAGTTGTTTCTATTTGCCGATCAGGAGTTTGTCAACCTAATGCTTAGTTTTTCCCGCCAGTAAGGAGTTCCTGTCGTTTTAATGAGCTTTGATCATATTTCATGGGCGACGGAAGTTTTCTGTTCAAGTTAAGGTTTTCGCGATGAAAACGCAGTATCGGGTTTCATTTTTTTATGCTTATTTTTATTGATAGTATGGTTTACATTTTATAGAAAGTTAGATGATCTTGGATGCAATCCGAATGAATAATGAGTTTTTAATTTTAATTGCAGACAAACCTAGAGAATTTTTCAGTTTGATGATTGCTGCTTGAAAGAAGACATATATAAAAGACAAAGCAGAATCGATAGCAGTGAAGGCCCAGGCTTGGAAAAGGTTCATCAGTTGTCGAGCCAGTCTCTTTTATGAATTACTCATAAGTCTTCATCTGAAATGTAACGCATGGTATGAATCATGAGCACTCACAAAAGGACAAAATTGTGATTAAACGGTTGGGGGAGTCCAAAGGTCACCTGGGGGGGTGGCAACCCAAAGGTTTTGTTGTTTTGTATAAGTATAGGAGAGTTAGATGTAGGAAAGGACTTTTTCCCAGATAGATTTGTGAGAGTATGATGTAAGAAGAACTATTTCCTTTTGCATAAAGAAATTACAAGTTTCCTGTTGGAGAAAGCTTTGTGGAAGGTTTCAAATGCTGTGCTATGGATTTGTTGAATGTGAACTATTTCGTTTTCGACTGTTATCCATTAACTACGAGACCGTTCTAATTCTTTGAACCTATGTTCTTGTTATGAATGCGCTCTAGTTTATTCTATGAAATTTCCACTGTGAGTAATGAATCATGTTCATAAACAATTAGCTATCTGGTTGTTCATATATCTATAAATGTTCATATATTTTGAAATAAGTAATGACTATCTGTGATTTTTCTTAATGCATGCACAAAATACATTACTCATTGATGAATGATAATCTTGCTCCCTAGGGATAGGTTAGATAGTTAGTTTTATTTTTTTCTTGCTGTGTGTGATTTAGATGCGAGAGGGTTAAGATGAGAGGTAAGAACCTGCGCATCACATTGTGACCATTCATCGTATTCTCTATCAATCTGCATTCTTAGATAGGCACTTGCATCTCATACTTAAATACAAAAAACTAAAAACATACACGGTGGACCGGGCCATAAATGGTAAAACCTTTTATTTTTGTTACTTGACCTACGATAGCCGAACCGTAAACCAGACAGATTCCCCATACCAAACAATAACGGGCTAGTTGGGAACATTTACTGGGGAGAATCGCTAACTATTGTTACCTTTGATTTTCCAGGCCTCAACAATTTTTGGCGCTAGAAGGAGGGAAACTAGTGCATGGCTAGCCGAGGAAACCCATTTCCTTGAGATTATTCCACCGGTGATAGTTCTGAAAGCAGTATGTTTCCCAATCTAATTCCTAAAGAGAAGGGTAAAGAGCATCTGTATTCTGTCGACAACGAAGTAGTTAATGATATGAGAAGACATACTAGGGAATATGTGAATAAGATTGGAGGATTACCAATTATTCCTGTCTTTCCCAGAAGATATTATCGAAAGAAATACCGCCCTATAGTAAAAGACACAATGTTGGTTGGAGATTTGGAAGAACTAGTAGAAACAACCTTATAGGATGTTGTTCAACCTCTGAATCAATTGGACCCAGATACACCTTACTGTTCACCTGTTCATACCCTTGTTCACTCACCACCTCATTCTCCACCTAGACTCATGGCAAACGTGAATGCAAATCAGCCACCCAACCCACCGAATCCACCACCTGCTTGGAGGGCTAGGTCACCTTTAAACTTGGCACCCCCTTTACATGACTTACCTCAGGATTTTGAGAAGATGATGCCCAAGTTTGACCCAAGTGAAAATATTTTAGTAGATGATCATTTGCAAAGCTTTTACTTGGCTATAGAAGGACTAAGGGCTAGAGAACATGAAGATGTAGTTTGGAGATTGTTTCCACATACCCTGAAAGGAGCAACAGCCTCATGGTATTTTTCTCTGCCTGCAAACTCAATCACAGACTGGGACACATTTGAAAGGATATTCAGAAGTAAATATGCAGCCCAGAAAACTCATGCAACTCTAATGAAAGGGTTGTGCGCTTTAAAGAAAGAAAGAAAAGAAAAAGTGCATAGTTTCACCCAAAGGTTTGCTGCTTATCTTAAGAATTTTTATGCAACTGATAAACCGTCTAATAAGGTTCTGATCGAATACTATACTTCATCTTTAGGGCTTGACTTGGCCATGTTTGCTAAGATGCAAGTCAAACCTACATTGTCAGAAAATTATGAAGAAGCTGAGAGAGTAGAAGGTGAAAAAGAGAGCATAGAAGATTATCTTGAGCAGTCGGGAGAAAAAACTTTTGGTAAGAAATCCTTATTACTGTCTAAGCCTAAGGAGGAGCAGTCACATGACTTTGAAGGAATGTTGAAAATGATGCAGAAACTATCTAACGGAATAATAGATCTGGAAAAGGAAAAAGAAGCTCAGAAATCTTATAAACCTTAATATAAAAGGAGAGAGGACAACAATCAATCTAAGCCTCCTCCAAATAGTCCTGCATCAATGAACTTAACAAAGGTAGGGATGGATGATTTTTGCACCTTTCATCAGCAGCCTCATTCTGAAAAAAATTGCCTTCAATGTATCAATTCAATGACATTAGTAATGAATCAGCTATTGGACTCTAAACTAATAGAAGCTGATGAGGAGGAGGAAAAGGGAAATAAATCCACAGAAAAACAAGAGGATGATGCTCTAGTTTTATGGGACTGTGTTTCACTTTTTGATATAGAAGACGAAGGTACTCTAAAGCATGAAGAAATATAAAAAAAAAATGTGACAACAAGAAGTCAAGGTTTGTTAAATAAAGACAGATCAGTAATCCCGAAAATTAAGATACTTCAAGAGAATGTAAAGAAAATTCAGAAGGGCATCACAACTAATAAAATACCTGAATTTACCATTACGAGTCATGATCAAAAGCAAATCAACATGCCTGTTAAGCCCATTGAGGAGAAGACTGATGATGTAAAAACGGATCTCAAAGAACATAATATGGAGTATGATATTGTGGAAGATATTAAGAGGGCTAAGGCAAATATCTTGTTGTTTGAAATGTGTAACGTGCCTCAGCAGAAAGAGAAATTGTTAAAAGCACTTGAAATACCTGAAGAGAAGCTTCCCACTGACAATCAACCTAAAGAAGAAGAAATTGGTGAAGCAAGTGTGGGAGGTAAGTCTAAATACAAAATCCCACCATTTCTATTAACTTTTGAAATTTTCAACCATAACATGCACAACTATTTAGTAAACTCAGGGGCATTAGTCAATGTTATGCCGCTTTCAGTATACAAAAATATAAATGGACAGCCTAAACCATCTACCTGGCAGGTCATTCAGTTAGATAGAACATCTGTGAAGGTAATTGGGGAAATGGAGGAAAGTTTTGATTTGACTATCTTCAAATGAAAAGGTATGTCAAGTCATCGATATTGTAGTAGCAGACATACCTGAGGCTTATGGACTTGTTTTGAGTCGAGATTGGTCAGCAAAGCTAAATGAATATTTTGCATCAGATTGGTCACATCTGTGGTTGCCTTATAAGGGAAGTCCCAATCAAATAAAAGTATTAAGAGAGCCCCATATGAAGCACAATGTTACTCAGTTGGAGGGTAAGAATGAACCCGTGAATTCTGTGTTGGGAAATTACTTTATTGAACTTGAACTGGGAAATTACCAAGCAGAAGAAGCCAGCAGTACACCAGACACACAGCTCGATCTCCTTCAATTTTCACGGGATGATGAATTTGACTGTAAAATAGTAGACTTAGTTTCAGATGTAGTTGTTGATTCAAGTACAATAGAAGTAGATAGTTTTTGGACACTTTTTTTTTATGGATCTAAAACTTTGGAAGGATCAGGAGCTGGTTGTGTCCTGATTGATCCAAAGAAAAATAAACATTTTCTTTCATGTAGATTAGAGTTTGAATGTACCAATAACACAACCGAATATGAAGCATTAGTTCAAGGACTAAGGAAAGCAATTGAATTAAAAGTAGAAAATCTGAAAGTGTATGGGGATTCTAAATTAATTGTAAAGCAAATTCGAAAACAGATACATTGCATCTCACCTCATTTAAAATCTTATCATAATGAAGTGTGGGATTTGCTGACAAATTTTTATGCATTAAATATTGTATCCATTCCTAGACTTAAGAATGTAGCAACTGACTTGTTAGCTACCTCAGTTTCAAGGCTTGTACCTACAAATAACAAGTGTTCTATTAAATTACTTTTCAAGCCTTCGGTTCCAGACATGATTACTAATCTACAAGTTTTTTATGATGATCAACAAATCTTGGAATGTTTGATGAATGATGAAACTTTCAAAGGGGCAATTATCGATGACGAAGAACACCAGGCTGAGTTAAAATTCGACAACTTCATTCCTAAAGGGGTCAGGACCATAGAGTAGATGTTTGATTTAAACAGAAAATTCAGAAGACCAGCAAATGTCAAGACTCATAGCTCGTCTTTGTAATTTGAGCTGATAAATTTGGGAACTAAAGTTAAACCCAAATATGTGAATTTGGGAAAGTGTTGTTCCCCGGGTGAATGAAATAAGTTCATTAGTTTGTTCAAATAGTACAAAGATGTATTTTCCTGGACATATGAAGAGCTTAAAACATATGACACCAATATTATACAACACATCATTCCTATTAGATCTGGAGTCAAGCCTTATCAGCAACCGTTGAGGAAGATGCATCCAAAACTTGAGCCTTTAATCCAGAGTGAAGTGAAAAAATTATTGGATGCCAAAATTATATTCAAAGTCAGACACTCGGAATGGGTTTCAAATTTGGTACTAGTAAGGAAGAAATCTGAAGAAATCAGGCTATGTGTGGATTTCAGAAACCTAAATCATGCTTCAGACAAAGACAACTATCCAGTCCCACCCATGGAACAGATATTGCAGATGGTTTTGGGTTCTAAGTTAGTTTCGTTATTAGATGGATTCTCTGGCTACAATCAAGTGTTAGTAGCTAAAGAAGACATACTTAAAACTACCTTCAGAACAAAATGGGGAACTTTTGCTTACAGAAGGATGCCCTTTGGACTCATTAACGCCGGAGCTACTTTCCAGAGGGCTATGGATATAGCTTACCGCGGTCTAATTGGCCTTAGTGTTGTAGTATATCTCGACGATGTCATGATATTTTCAAAGAAGAGGGAAGAACACGCATTCCATCTAAAACAAATTTTCGAGCGTTGTCAAAAATACGACATCTCACTTAATCCAAGGAAATGTTTGTTTGCGGTTATAGAAGGAAAGCTATTGGGTCACGTGGTTTCTAAAAAGGGGATCTCCATAGATCCAGAAAGGATCAAAGCTATCGAACAGATACCTTTACCCCATAACAAAAAAGGTATGCAATCATTCATGGGGACAATAAATTTCATGCAAAGGTTTGTGCGATATTTTGCTCAAATTGTTAAACCTTTGCAGCAAATGGTGAAAAAAAGTGTACAATTCAAGTGGACTGATGTAGAGAAGAATGCATTCAGTAAAATAAATACATCTATTGCTCATGCACCATCTCTCAAAAGTCCAAATTTTGAGAAGGATTTTATTTTGTACACTTTCGCATCTGATGATTCATTAGCAGTGGTGCTTACTCAGAAGGAAGATGGGGGAGACGAGTACCCCATATCATTTATGAGCATTGGTCTTTAGGGGGGCGAATTGAATTACCCAGCTGTGGATAAACAAGCTTATGCAGTCTTCAAAGCGGTAATTTTTTTTAGGCCGTACATACTTAAGAACCAGACGAAGGTAATAGTTCCACACCCAGCTGTAAGGTCTCTTTTCATACAAAAATAATTAGGAGAAAGAAGAGGCAACTGGGTAACAGCTTTATAAGAATATGAACTCGAATTCAAACCAGCATCCATAGTTAAAGGGCAAGGACTGTGCAAACTAATGGTTGAAGGTAACAACAATGAAGAAAACAATTGGGAAAATGAAGCTGAGTTACATATGATGGATGTATGTCCTCTTTCCATAGCTCCAGATTCCTGGTACTGAGACCTTGTTCATTACCTTCAGGAAGGATTGTTGCCAAAACATTGGAATTCCAAGCAGCGAAGAACGTTGCACCTTAAATCAGCTGTATATCAAATCATTGATGGAATTTTATTCAGAAAGAATTATGATGGAGTCTTTCTCAGATGCTTAGAGAAAGAAGATGCAAAAAAGTTCATAATAGAGTTACATGATGGGCCTGCTGGAGGTCATTTTTCCGGAGACACGACAGTCCACAAGATTCTCAGAGCCGGATACTATTGGCCCACACTGTTTAAGGACACGCATGCCCATGTAAGAAAGTGTGATATCTGCCAGAGGTGTGGAGGAAGACAAGCCAAAGCAGCAGGACCATTGAATTTTGTGATGATAATAGAATCATTTGAGCAATGGGGGATTGATATCATTGGAGAGATAAAACCAAATTCTTCCTTACAACACAAATACATTTTGATGACAAATGACTACTTCACTAGATGGGCCGAGGCAATTCCAGTACATAAAGTGAATGAAGATGTGGTCATGGATTTACTGCAAGATCGCATTATGACCAGGTTTGGGATTCCAATTTTCCTGGTTTTCGATAATGCTACTTATTTTTCTTCTATTAGATTAACTGCATTTTCTCATGAAAGAGGAATTAAGTTGCATTATTCTGCAAACTACTACCCACAAGGGAATGGTTTGGCAGAATCTACAAATAAGAATCTGATTAGGATCTTAAAAAAGACTGTGATAGAAAACCAGAGAAGTTGGAATTTAGCACTGTCGAATTCTCTTTGGGCTGATATGGTCACACCCAAAAATTCCTTAGGTGTGTCACCGTATACCCTTGTTTATGGAAAAGAAGCCATCCTTCCTCCTAACATTATGCTACCATCTTTTGTAATAGCTCAAGAGTCTAGAGGCACAGATAACGAAATCTTGCAAATTAGAATCTATAATATTTTGAAGGCGGAGGAGTCTAGGTCCAGGGCCAAATAACATTTTAAGCAGCAACAGGAATTAGTGAAAAGGTGGTTTGATAAACATAAAGCTCGAATTTTTTTTTTTGAAGTGGGAGAACTGGTTCTTAAGTGGGATCACCCGCATGATGAAAAGAGGAAACACACAAAGTTTCAACAGTTATGGGTAGGCCCTTTTTAGATTGTAGCAAAACTTGGCCCCTCAACCTACAAATTGTTACAAGGGTGGGAGGAGAACTTGCCAGTTAATGGTTTAGTTCTCAAACCTTATTTTTCCTGATTTTTGTTTTTATTTTGTACGTAAATAAACTGATTTAGTTGTTTATTTTTTATTTACCTTATTTCTGTTGTTTTTTAGATTTTGAAGGATTTAAATAAAAGAAGCAAACTTTTGGTTGCATGGAGAGCATCAGAACTCTGGATTAACTAAAATCCTTGTTTATAAGACTGTGTACTATTGATTTATCTGAAAGAATTTCTTCTAGTTCAGCAGTTTTCCTAAATGGCTATGAACACGTTGAAGTCCTACTTAATCCTTGTAAAATAACTCAGGATCAAAAGGTCTAGAATACTATTTCAAGGCTCCATCCATCTCACATTTAAAAATGTCTTAGGGGGTGACAGCAGAAGACCCATGGAAAGGATGCAAGGTAAAAAATATATTATATATAAATAATCCCATGCCAAGAATTGAAAGGCAAAAGGCAAATAAGAGTCAAAAATCTCCTAAGAAAGCAATATGTATCAAACAAAGTACTGAACCATATAAGTACAAAATTGCCAAAGTTCTTCTTTGTCCGTGAGTTGAAAATTAAATACATCTCTCACACAAAAGGACACTATGGATAGAGGAGCCTGAATAAAAATTCAAAAACAAAGGCATGTAGGAGGACTCAAAAAGGACAAAAGTCCAAAAGCACAAAAAGTGCAAAAGGGCATGGGAATGAGGAACAAATGAATATTTTTGTTTACCATATGTTACAATCCTATGGTTTCCAAGATGGAAACTACCCAAAGACAGAGGTAAAAAATGAAATTCATATTCTTGGCCTCAAAAGAGTTATCTGGACTTTTAAATCTTGGTTCCCTTGATCTCTAAATTGGACTGATATCAATGATTAAAGTACATACATTTGTCATTTAGGAAATACAGACATCTGAGGAATTCAACATGTTAGTATTTGTTGTCAAAACAATATGTTGCTCAAAGAAGAAGTTTTCCAAAGATCTGGGTTCACCAGATAGTCGCCAATTGTTGTAGCTGCAACTTTCTTCCCAAATTTTAAAAATTCTGGACCCTCCTTGTTGATTTTATCTTGCATGGTTTTATTGGTTTCCTGAATTCAGTTGTTCCTTTGCTACAATTTTGGATTTTCCTGAGTTTGAATTGAGTTCAATTGTTTACCACTTTTGGAGGATGAATGATTATTTTTGTCTACAAATGCTTTTAACTGTTGAACTTAACATATTCTTAACTGTTTTTTAATGGTTTGGTTTTATCGTTGTCAGAAGATTGAGTTGGGGTTCTATTTCTCTGTGTCACTGCTATTTTGGAGATTAAACGAACTATTTCAAGGCTGCCCAGCCGAAGGTCTTTGAGCACTTAACGCTATGTTCGTTTATCTCTGTCGGAAGTCATTTGAATAGTGAATTGGAGCTGTAGTTCTCTACGTAGCCACCATTGCGGAAACTAAATGATGAATGACCTGTTGGATAGTTCTGATTTTTGTCGATGCCTTGGTTTTATTGATCAACTTTTTCTTTGCGATGTTGTGTTTTTGCTATCGGAACGGTTTTGACTATTGATCGAGGGGGCTGGTCCTTTGCGTTTCCGACACGGTGGCAGCATTAAGACTTTGGTTGTCGATACATAGTCTTCGTAGCTTCCGATCACTGATGATTTATGTTGACTGCGGAACATTTTAGTCTGTTTGTCTCCCGCCGTTGTGGCTGCGAACTAAATTTTTCTGCCGACACATTATGATTAGTCTTTCTGCTCATCGATGCCATTGTTATTAGGGGGTAATGGTTCCAATTTCTGATGTATAGATGGCAGCTTTTAATGCTTTATTGCACTGACGTTTGATTTTGACCCGAGATCCTTATTCTATACGGTTTCCGCCGTTGCGGCGGCTTAGTGAACTAACCATCCGACATTTAGTTGTTTCCGTTCGCCGATGAGGAGTTTGTCAGCCTAATGCTAATTTTTTCCCGTCGTTTTCATGAGCTTTTATCATATTTCATGGGCGACGGAAGTTTTCTGCTCAAGTTAAGGTTTTCGCGATGAAAATGCAGTACCGGGTTTCATTTTTTTATGCTTGTTTTTATTGATAGTATGGTTTACGTTTTTTGAAAGTTAGATGATCTTGGATGCAATCCGAATGAATGATGAGTTTTTCATTTTAATTGCAGACATTCCTAGAGAATTTTTCAATTTGATGATTGCTGCTTCAAAGAAGACATATATAAAAGACAAAGCAGAATCGATAGCAGCGAAGGCCCAGGCTTGGAAAAGGTTCATCAGTTACCGAGCCGGTCTCTTTTATGAAGTACTCATAAGTCTTCATCTGAAATGTAACGCATGGTATGAATCATGAGCACTCACAAAAGGAAAAAATTGTGAGATTAAACGGTTGGGGGAGTCCAAAGGTCACCTGGGGGAGTGGCAACCCAAAGGTTTTGTTGTTTTGTATAAGTATAGGAGAGTTAGATGTAGGAAAGGACTTTTTCCCAGATAGATTTGTGAGAGTATGATGTAAGAAGAACTATTTCCTTTTGCATAAAGAAATTACAAGTTTCCTATTGGAGAAAGCTTTGTGGAAGGTTTCAAATGCTGTGCTATGGATTTGTTGAATGTGAACCATTTTGTTTTCAGCTCTTACCCATTAACTCTGAGATCGTTCTAACTCTTTGAACCTATGTTCTTGTTATGAATGTGCTCTAGTTTATTCTATGGAATTTCCACTGTGAGTAATGAATGATGTTCATAAACAATTAGCTATCTAGTTGTTCATATATCTATAAATGTTCATGTATTTTGAAATAAGTAACAGCTATTTGTGATTTTTCTTAATGCATGCACAAAATACATTACTCATTGATGAATGATAATCTTGCTCCCTAGGGATAGGTTAGATAGTTAGTTTTAGTTTTTTCTTGATGTGTGTGATTTAGATGCAAGAGAGTTAAGACAAGAGTTAGAACCTGCGCATCACATTGTGACCGCTCCTCGTATTCTCTATCAATCTGCATTCTTAGATAGGCACTTGCATCTCATACTTAAATACAAAAAACTAAAAACATACATGGTGGGCTGGGCCGTAACTAGTAAAACCGTTTATTTTTGTTACTTGAACTACGGTAGCCGGACAGTAAATCAGACGGATTCCCCATACCAAACAGTAATGGGCTAGTTGGGAACTTTTACTAGGGAGAATCCCTAACTGTTGTTACTTGCGATTTTCCAGGCCTCAATAGAACCACAACTCTTCTATTTATACACAATGAGCCAACTGAATTTTACCCTAATCAAGTCAGCCCCACTAAACTGTCTGGGCCGAATTCACCTAGGAAGAGTCAAAATAGTATATTATATTATTAATTAGGGTGCTATTGACCGACTTACAATGGAGGATTTACCTCATGACTCTATGATGACCAAATACAATAGTACCACCCCGTCAAAGGAATAATAACACCTCCCTTGGGTTACATTAGTAAAACACATTTATAATATCCTTTGAAGTTACAATATTCAACACTCCCCCTTAACGAGAAGGTTATTCTAATGACCACATCATCATAGACAATAGGAGCACAGAGAGACAATATCTTCAATAATACATCGAGGTAATACATCTATACGTCATAGGAAGTTTTCACAATCAGTAACTAGAACAGTTACTCTTCAATCTCTTCATCTTCTGTATCACACGACCACTTGATCCTTTTGCAGCAACGCTTCGACCTTTCGATCCTTCGTAGCAGCACTTCGATCTTTGGATATTGTGTAGTACTTTGAACCCTTGCTATAGCACTTCAAGCTTCTTGATCCTTTGCAGCAACACTTCGATCTTCTGCAGCAAACTTCCATCTTCTCAATCCCTTGTAGAAACACTTTGATCTTTTCATTCCTTTTGTAGTAACACTTCGATCCTTTCAATCCTTTTGCAGCAACACTTTGATCCTTCTTGATCCTCTGCAACCATGCTACTTGCAGTACCCATGATCTATTTGCGGGATGATCAATCCCGATCAACTTAGGACATAAGTCCAAGGACGATGCAATCCTCCATCTGCATGATCCATGAAATCGATCTGTTGAATCATCTAAAACTAAATGTAGATCTCGAACGCACCCGGTGCAGGCCCTGTCATCCATGAGGACTCATCGTAAACCATCCATACTATTGAGGTTAGGACCAGTCCCAAGTGAGTGTTATACTACAGTATCTACACTCACGTGTAGGTATACTTTACCATGTAAGAGTATTGTCTGCAGAGCAGATCTCGACTGCATTCAAAATGTCGGGCCAACGTAGAACATCCATACCACACAGGTTAGGACCACTCCCAAGTAAGTGTTATACTACGATGTTCGTGAGGACTCGTCATAGAGAATACATACCACAAAGGTTAGGACCACTCCCAATCGAGTGTTATTCGATGGCATCTACACTCACTTGTAGGTATACTCTACCATGTAAGAGTTTTGTTTGTAGAACAGACCTCGACCGCATTCAAAATGTCGGCCCAACGCAGAGCATCCATACCACACAAGTTAGGACCACTCACAAGTGAGTGTTATTGTATGGCATCTACAAATGAATGTAGGGATACTCTCCATACAAGAGTATTGTCTACAGGGCCATCCTTAACTAGTAAGGACCACTCTAATTCACATAATGTTATATCTTCCATCCTCAAGAGAGGATCACTGGTATCCATCATCGATGTCAGTCTAATGATCACTCCCCCTTTACTGGTAGGATCCATATTATCAACCTACTCCCCCTTTTTTCCAGAAGGGTTCATTTCTTCAACTTGTTCTTCCTTTCTGAGCAGAGTCCATATCTTCGACTTGTTCCTCCTTTTCGAAGAAGGTCCATATATTCATCATTTGTAGTCCCATTGTTGTTCCTCCTTGTGAGGAAAGTATTTTCGAACTACAACAATCTTGTCATGGAAATATTCAAACTTCACTCGAGATAGAGGCTTGGTCAGTACATGGGAAAATTGCTCATCGATACTCACTTACTAGAGCTTTATAGCTCCCTTTTGTACCATATCCCTTATATAAAAATATCGTATTTGCATGTGCTTTGATTTGTCATGGAACACCAGATTCTATGTCATCTTTATACAACTCTGGTTGTCACAGAGAATTATTGTGGTGTCCAACTCCATCCTAAATAATCCTGACACCAACTTCCGAATCCATATCGCTTCACAACAAGTGGAACAAGCTGCAATGTACTCTGCTTCAGTTGTACTGAGAGAAACACTAGATTGTTTCTTACTAAACCATGAGATCATGGTGGATCCCAGACAATAACATCCACCTGAGGTGCTCTTCCTATTTGTGGCACTTCCGACCCAATATGAATCCGTATATCCATACAATCTGTAGTCATGATCTCTCCAATAGTAGAGTCCCAAATCTATCATACCTTTAAGGTACCTCATCACATGCTTTGCAGCTATCAGTTGAATCCATCTAGGTTTAACTAGATATTGACTTAATGTGTTCAAATCAAAGCATATATATGGCATTGTATTCATTAGATACATCAATGACCAAATAATCTGTCTGTACTGAGTCATATCCACTAACTCTGATGTCTCATCAGACAACAATTTCAAGTTGGTGTCCATGGGTGTGTCCATGGCTTTATAATCCAACATTTCAAATCTTTTCAAGATTTCTACTACATACTTTCCCTGATCCACCGTTTGTTGGGTTCCACCGTGTTCCTTTGTTTTCTTCTCATGTAAACTCTAGCTCTTTGAAATCCACCTAGTATTGGATCTCCAATTTCGTTTGATGCCATAAGATATCCCTCACCACAACACTTTAAGGTCCATAAAACAGAACCATTTGTTGTCTTTTCTCTCGGCGACCCAAGTTTAGCCCCTTTTTTGGTCAGCACAACAAAGCCCACGATATCGACCCGATGGAGCTGAGCCCAGCTGGCAGCACCTGCGACACAGATGTCGTCTCACCCGATATATATCAGTTTTATGAGTAACTACCAGAACCACATTTCCATAGTTTGTGCGAAAGGGTGTTTTAATTCCTTAGCTCTGTGCCAAGGTTTGCAATGAAGACTGGGAAGTTGGGTTGGTGGTTTACATGTTATATGTCAACATAGAAGTATGATTTGTCCTTCTTTATGCAATTTTATGCAAATGCATAGTGAACATACATCACAAACATATTCATTACTAAAGTACAACATTCATACACTTATCCCTTTAAATCACAATAACCAATCAATAATTAAACACAGTAAATATGCACTTATCTAATCTACTCAACATTCACAGATATACATAGCATGTAACATGGAAACCCATCTAGGAAAAAAACACAAGGTGCTCTTCATCTAGTATTAGCATGAGGAAATAGATGCACCTTTTGTCTGTACATAAATCTACAGATTCTGTTCAAGATCTTCTCTTCTATCTCTATAGACTTCTCCTCCCTTGCATGCTCTCTGATCTTCTCTATCTTCAACACACTACTCTACTCCTACTCAATGATCTGCACACAACCTGAATCGACTCAACCTTCTCTAATTCTCTGCGCACTCAGCTGCAGAACCACTACTCTAATGCACTAAACGATCCAGAGTCATTAACCAAAACTATCTACCTCAAGTCTAGCTCCAGCGTCTTTCCCAAGAGTCTAGACACTTACTTAAAACTGTTGTATCAACTAATCAGCTCAAAATCATCGAAAAAAGAACTATGTAATGGGTTAAACCATTTACAGATTGGGTTTATCCTTTTATAGCCTTGTTACATACTTGATATAATTTCCATACTTGTTTGTTACAGAATCAATACTGACTTGATGCATAATCTAATAGACTCAGCTTCAGTCGCTATCCCAGCCGACTTACTATCTTTAGCCAACAGGTTGTCTTTCCTATTCTAGCAATACATGACCAAAAAGGTGCTATTGACCTGACTTACAAAAATTCCTTTACACGTGTGGTTTTTTCCGACTCCAACCGATCTCGTACCCACAATCGCTAAGGGCTACTACTTTCTCTGCGTTCTACCATACTGTCACTTTCTAGCCATTACCTTATCTACATGCCTACTTCTGTGAATATTCTGCCATCTCATCTCATCTCTTGCTTTCTCCTTCCTTCGTAGCTAACAAAACTGATGCAGCTTCCTCGTCCTGCACCTTCTGTTTACCTTTCTCCTTATCTTCCCTCTTCTGTCGCATCAACCTTCTCTTCTTCTTTGATGTTATTTCTTTTGTCGTAACTCCTTCTTCTTCTCCTTTACCCTCTTCTTTCCCTCTTAGGTGGAATTCTACATGAATTCTTCCATTTTGTCCTGGGCCCAACATGCCCCTAACACTCACCTATGGCTCGTCCCGAGCCATGCAAGCTACAACTCCATAAATTGACTTGCACGTAGTTTGTTTTGAAAATCCTCCAAAATTTTCAGCAGCTTCTCTTTTTCCGTGCACACTTCTTCTTCGACTTTTTGCATGTGCTCCACCAGGTCAGAACTGAAGTGTTCTAGCATGTTACTTTCTACTGAGGCCGCTACCTCAGAGACCTTCTGTTGCATAGGTTGAATTATCCCTGTAACCCTCTCTGCTTCTGACTTTTATGTTCATTCTGTATTTGATCATATGTTCCTTCTATGTTTGGATTTCTGCACTACATCCTTGCTAACTCCTGGTAACACTACCATTTTTTGAGACTGTCATAAGGCGGTTTTGTACATCAACAACACTAAATTCTTTACGGCCTCGTCATTCTTGCCTTCTTCTAGATGCTTTGACCACTCAGTAGAGTAGGATGTAGCGATAGAACGCAGGAGTTGAAGGACTTATCGGGAACACCAATGTTCCTTGACTGCATTTCAAATTGTAATCTTCAGCTCGACCCATGCTTATTCTTCCTCCCTTCAGAATCTTATTCAACATTACCCATGAATGAGTATGCAACATCTGTGTAAGCCTCAAAGCTCGCAGTCATCTCTCAAACCAGCAAGGGGTCGTCATTTCTATTAGGTACAATGCTAGTGAGATCTATCATCCTCTACCTAGACTAGCTCCTTCCACCAGGGTGTCTCAGCGTAACACATCTTTGGAATTGTCATCACCTTCTTTAGATTTAGCAATTTCTAGCGATGATGGTGATGACATTTACCTCTCACTACAACAAAAACTGGATTTAGCGTCGAATTTAGCTCTGGATTTTAGTGTAATTTTTTCCCAATTGTGGTGAACAATCCGGCACTAAACCAGGCGCTATTGTACATTTTCGTAAAACGTCGTCTATTGCATCTTTTTTTCCGTCCTTTTTAACATTCATTTTTGCATCCATTTTTGCACCCAAATTCTTGCATCTAATGTTACACCTTTATTTGCGCCAATTTTTTCAACTTCTATTGCATCTTTTTTGCGTCCTTTGTTACATCCTTGTTTGCACCCAGTTTGACGCTCATTTTTGCATCCAATGTTTCCTCTTATTTTGCTCCTATTTTTTCATCGAGTCTTGCACCCAATTTTGCACCATGTTTTACATAAAATTATGTGTCCAATTCTGCATCTAGGTCTGCATCCAATTTTAGGCCCAATATTGCATCTAGTTTTGCATCCAAATTTACTTATAATGTTGCATCCCCATTTGCATCTAATTTTGTATCTTGTTTTACGTATTTTTTTGTATCCATATTTGTGCCAAATGTTTCATCTCGTTTTACGTCATATTTTGCATCTAGGTTTGCACCTAGTGTTGCATCCCGGTTGATGTCTTTTTTTGCATCTATGTTTGAGCCCAATTTTGCACCCAGTGTTGCGCCTAGTGTTGTGCCTAGTTTTGCACCCATGTTTGTATCTAATATTGCATCTGGTTGTGTGTCCAATGTTGCATCCCATCTTGCATTCAATATTACGTCTAGTTTTACATCCAATGTTTTGTCCCGTCTTGCATCTAAAATTGTGTCTCGTTTTAAGTTTTTGTTTGCGCCAAATGTTGCTTCCAATTTTGCACTTGGTGTTACGCCTAGTTTTATGTCCATCGATACACCATATTTTGTGCTCAATTTAATGTCCAATTTTACATCTAGTTAGGAATCCACTTTTTCATCTATTGTTGCGTCTAGTTTTGGACCTATTATTACATCTAGTTTTGAGTCATTAATTGTGTCTAGTGTTGAGTCTCTTTTTGCATCCAGTTTTGAGTTTAGTGTGACATCCATTTTTGTGTCCACATTTGCGTCTGACATAAGATCGGATTTTGCATCCACTTTTGTGTTTGGCGTGACATCCACTTTTACATCATGTTTTGCATTTAGTATTGCATCTAATATTGCATCCATCTTGAACTACTACATTTTTCACCTTTAGAAATACATTGCAATATCATTAGGGCATGGAGGAATCGAAACACCAATCTCCTGCTTGTAAAGCAAGTGCTCTTCCATTGAGCTAGCACCCTTTAAGAATCAGGAAGAGGAGCAATATTAACACATAGATTTCATCATTTGTAATTCTAATAAAAGACAATAAGATCCAAAGACAAACATGCTTAAAATCCAATTAATTTTCCAAACACACTATTAAGAAAAAAAATCTACCGTGCTCAGGCAACAAAATATCCTAAACAATTACGCAATCTTATTGGCATGCAACCATTCAATATCTCCCTACACCCATTTCATGGAAGGTCGCCCTTTTAGAGGATAAAATTCTTTAGTTCACTAGTTTTCAAAAAGTTTTGCAACTCATTGGACATGCAATCATATTCCTCATACCAAAAAAAATGAACACATCTTGTTTAACCAGGGCCAACATGTACAAAGTTCTTAATGGGAAAATGGTTCATTAATTTGTGTTAATCTCTATATGAATATTATTATATAAGAACAAAAAGTGGAGTTGGATGTGGTGCCTCTATGTTAATTGTTTGAGTATTATGGTAAAAGTATTTGTAGCATAAGCAAGAAGCCTCTTATGGACTCTCTTGCAATATTTGTGTTGCACCAAGTAGTTGCATCACTCTAAAGAAAGGTCAAGGCATATAATTCACTGTGATGTACAAGAAATGCATGAAAAATGCCATAAATAGCCTCTCATAGCCCATCCTCACCCACAAATGTCAAAATGACAAGTTCTTGCCTTGCTTTCTCGAAGAATGAGAAGTTGCTCAAGAATAATGGATGGCAACCATTGTCATGAATGCTAACACAACTACATTTCTACCGAAAATCCGACGGCCGTATTGTCGGATTTTCGACACTTCCTTGTCGCATGTACGACACTATGATTTTTTTTAAGCGTCGTTGGATTTTCGTTGGTTATCCGACATCTTTCCAATCCGTCCGTAAAGCGACAGCTCAGTTTACCGTCGGTTAAATGTAAATTGTCAGTTATTCGGCATTTAATTCATATTAAAATTTAAACACGCGTCACTTAACCGACGACTCTCCAACGGATTATGAAAACTTTAACGTCGGTTAAGCGACGGTATTGAATTTTTTTTTTTTTAAATCACCTACAGGCCGTCGCTTAATCACCTACAGGTTGTCGCTTAATCGACGACTATCCGACGTATTATGAAAACTTAAACATCGGTTAAGAGACGGTATTGATTTTTTTTTTTAAATCACCTACAGGCCGTCGCTTAAGACGGATTTTGAAAACTGAACCGTCGGTTAAGCGACGGTATTGATTTTTTTTTTTTAAACACCTACAGGCCGTATTGAATTCTAAGTCATGGTTGAATCCATCAAAACCTTTGGCTAGATTCTAAGTCATAAAGATATTCTTTCTCAATTAAAAATTTAAAACGCTTCTTGATTATCTCCACTCACACAATAAAGAAAGTAACAGGCACAATCACATTAACATTTAAGCCGGCTCTGTGGGTAGACCAATTGTGTCCCAATCCCTAAAAAACATAAAATCCCTAATCTCAAGCATCTAATCTAACCCTAGTTACCACTGACTTTTTATCTGGATTTCACTATCTAGTTATAGGAGAACAAATTTTCTGAATAATCATACTAGGCAATTAATAGGGCACTTACAAAATTCAAACCTCATTTCGAGACTGGATTTTTGCACTAGCAACAACAGCTATAACACACTTTTCAAAGCTAATTTTTTACAGCTCACACAACTAGGGCACAAATCACACATTAATGATGCCCTAACATTTTAACATGGTAACAAGGCCTTGGTGACATTCTATAACACCTTAATTACATGATAAAGGATGTCACAATGCATGTATGTTGAATCCCTATGCTTTAACACTGACGTGCAACAAATTGATGAATAGGAGTGGAGACCAACATTAATTCAACTGGAGAAAAGATCAATTAATTCGTGGGCAGTGTTGCATCTATTCATTTGACATTGCATGACAAAACTGAACCAAAAATTAATGCAGACTCTATAGATCAAGTGGTGTATTGTTGCTTACCATGTTCACGTGGTATCATAAGCTATAACAAACATCAATTAAGGTTTCAAAGGACAAGGAATCAATGGCTTCAACTCTTATGGGTTTAATCTATTCCTGCCTTCTTCCGTAAACTGAGGTATCAATTGTTTGAACTTTGCACAACTTAACCCCATCATAATCTCTTGCACACGAGCTGGATCTGATATAGACTCTTCTGGGAAATTTATTTACATTCAACATTGCTACAAGCAAAGGAAACAAACCATGAATCCTATGATCTGCACTCTACAGAAGCATGCATAGTAAGCCATCCTCAACCCATGCTCTTGTTGAATTCTACATAGTTTAGACGTTTCTAAGATGTTTTTAATTTTTTGAACTATTATACACTTCAATATTGCCCTTTCCCCAAGGATTCATTCAAAATTTCGAGGAAGTTTTTTGAGTTTCATCTGCAGATTTCAACGTGAATCCGAGCTCCATTTTGTGTTCTACTGAAACTTTTTAACCCAACCTATTTGGTAAGCACTCCATACAGAGCAACCTCGATTTTAATCACAACACAAGAAATTGTAGATAACACTAAGTCCCCCACCAAATATATTTATAGTCATCATACTTGGTGTGGTGAGAACTCATACTAAAGGGAATGAGCTTGTTTGCTCTGTCGTCACTCAATTTGCCACCAACTTCATTGCCTTGCAGTGTCTTGTTATACAAAAATTTAAAACCAGCTTTGAAAGAGATGTTTGTGGCCTGTGAGTGGGTACTGGCATTCACATTGAAAAGCTTCGTATGTTTTGGGAGGGATGTTGGGGAAGTTGTTACATTTTTTGAGCCACTCGTACAAATCCTACAGAAGATGATAGTGAGAAAATCATAATGGATTATTTCTCTATGAAGCCATGGACAGTGCCATGGAGGCCATTTGAACCACCTGTTAAGGGGATGAGACCAAATGTATGCCGATCTCGCAGATCATTAAACACAAGTGGACAAATCAGGGCAGCACTCTGCATGACTGTGATATTATGTTGAAGATCAGGGCAGCACTCTGCATGACTGTGACGTAAATAGATGAACTCTACGATCTAAAGAATATTGAACCCTAAGTTGCATGGAAATGCGTTCAGATACAAAATAAAAATACAGATCCTCTCGGATATTTGAGAAGTATGGATACACCCAGATATATATCGTTGAAAAAAATCCTGAACCAGAAACCTAGAGGATTTATATCTTGAAATATATTTCATTTTAAATCGTTCTCACAGGCTATGGAAACTTCATATTTGTGTCTTTTAGAATGATGGGGAGAGGGGCTATGTTATAGAAAAAAGGACAGGGTTTCAGGGTCCTGCATTTTATCTTATTTTTATATATTTTATATGGTTTATGTGTTTTGGAGGATCTGTCATCTTGATGCTTCCAGTGGGATGGAAATGGATTCTCAGTCCATCCTTGCATATTTCCATACTGTGAAACCAGTGTTACACAGAGATGCACTTCCCATGGGGGCACACTCCCTGTGCACCTGTGATGGTGAAATTCCAAGAGAAACATTTCCCGGTGTCCCCAAAATCATGAAAAGCACGATGTGTTAACCAAACATTTTAACCACATAGCAAAGAGATTGTCACTCCCACAAACAATTTATCACAAAGATCGGAACTTGGATTTTTCTATATCAGTAAGAACAAACCCCCGATATATTTCATTTCCTCTTCAATGGAACCCATTTTAAGTTGAGTTTTACTCTATTTAACATACCTTCACTTTTACTTAAACATTCAATGGCTTCATATTGACCTTGTGATAGGTTCAAGTTTCAATACTTCTTCTCCTCATGCAGTGGCTCATCTTTTCCCTTGGGTGTATCAGGCAAGTACTTGGGTTTCTTTTATTTGACCATTATGTAACTCCTTTAATGCTCTACAGTTCCTTTGATTGAATCTTCTCTAAATGATGGCTAGGCTTGAATAAACCCCTACTTAAATTCCTGTCAGAAGCAGCTCTGTCATGGGTGGAGACCACTTCTTTATCATGCATCATTGCAGATAGGATGTTCACCTTCTTTATCATGATGGCTCCTATGTGTCTTTTGGCAGCGCCAAACCATAAAATTATTCATCCTCCATCAATGGCAGAAATCTTGTCTGCCAGTGGTTTTGATCTGATGACTCCTTGCTCATAATAGTTTGCATTGGATTTGAATTGATTGCTTGTTCTTGGCCCCCTCATCATTTCCTTCCTCCCTTCGTTTGTTGTCTTCTTTATGGAATTGTATTCACTTTCTCTCAAATCTGGTAGGATATCTCTGGTGGTAGATGCCAAGGGTGAGGATGGTTTTGATGAAGAGTAATGCTTTGCAACACGAAGGCATGGCACGGAAGGTGCTCACCATAATTTATTGGGAGCAAAGATAGGTAACAACCCTGCCTGTGGTCTCTTTTGTCTATCTTCCCATCGGGATAGGAGCAGAGGTTTAATGTTATGCTTCGACAGAGATGGGGAGGCTGTAACTCCCCATTTGTAATTTTGTACAATTATCTGTTATCATTTATGTGATTTTAATTCTGTGTTGGGTAAAAATTGTCTGAGTGGGTTGAGTGATTTCTGACTCTTGAGATCTTCTCTGAGTGTTGGTATACAGTTCTCTGTTATGTGATTTTAATCCTGTGTTGGGTAAAAATTGTCTCAGTGGGGTGAGTGATTTCTAACTATCAATATCTTCTCTGTGTGTTGGTATGGCCAGCCCCTCAAACTGGGGAACAGTTGGGAGGGATGGAGGAAATGAAGGGATCAACTGACTGCCTCACCTCCCATTTCACTCAGCAGAATGTAAGGCAGGATGAGTTAGAAGGTAGAGAAGGAGCAGAGAGGAAAAAATAGACAAGTTGGCCAGTAATTCCAAGGTGCACTTCAGTATAATCCTGGGATTAACTCAAGGAGTACAGTCTCAGATTGGTCACTCTGTTTGTTCGAAGATGAGGGAAGAGAACACCATACAGCACACATCAATGGCAATCATGGAAGTGCTGAGTGCACAGGGACCTGTTAAAGACAAGCAGCAGACGAAAAAAGGCCATAGTGGCCATGTATTATCTTAGCTTCTTAGGTCTTTATGTATTTCATTTGCACTGTTTTGTTAAGCCAGTTTATTCGACAGCATAGCTATAAATACTTTGTGAATGCAGTAAATACAGTACAGTATATGTATGCTAAGGATAAAATTTTGTGGAGTTGCTCTACAGAAGATAGAGCATTTTGTCTACCAACTTTGGATTGTATCATTTTGGCAGTTATTCTTCAGCCCTTTAATACAAAAATATTTACCCATTCTGATTAAAAAAGATATTTCAATTAATGTTAGAAATAACAATATATAATTGGGAAAAAGAAACCCAACATGTCAAAACAGACTTAAATATACATGCAGTTACATTTTCATAAGAATATAAATATTGCATGGTAATGGCATAGAGAAGAAATACAGCAGAATATTCAAAAGAAATCTATGTGAGTTAATTTAGAGAATACCTCCACTGCTTTGGGATGATGCCAGCTGGGAATTTAGCTCAGCCAATGACTGCAGAAATAAGTTGTAAAAGTAAAATATATATCTTTCAGTACCAGCTAATTTTCCTTTCCAAAAAATAATATTCATAAACTAACATAAAATTAAAACATCTAAATACATCACATGCTATAATAATGCTGCAGAACCTTAATACCAAGATGATAAAATTATCAAGGCAAGGGAACAATATCTGAAGAGTACCTCCCGCAATGCATTTTTATGATCTTCCATTGGGTACACATCCACCAAACCATATGATGTATCACATAGGGATTGAACAAAATCCAAAGACACGTGGTAAGTCCCTTTTTGAATTTGAGATGTGATTGGCAAAGGTGGCTTAGCAGATGACCTAACACTCCACTGCCTTGGAGATCCTGGCCGTTTCTACACCAATATCAAAAAAATCACTCCTTATAATATATAAAGACAGGCATACAAGCAAATTATAAGCTACATTATTCCTACAAGCTGACAGCTTCAGAGACAACATCAAACTGAAAATAATCTCACAACAATATTTGAGAATCTCGAAATATGCAAAAAGTTAAAACAAAGAGGATACTAACTAGACTTTCATAGTCATAGCCAAAATATTAGTACAATATAAGCAAATCATATACAAATATCCAGTATATCATTTCAGAAAACATAAATTAACAGATTCCATGGACAAAAATACGTCCATACACAACAAAATCTAATTTTGGCCAAAGAATGTAAATTTACAAGACCTGGATGTCCAGACTGATAGCAATAGCTCTATGTTCCAACAAAATATTATGTGCAGTACATAAGCAACCATCAAAAAGATCATAGGAAAAAAGTTTTAGTTCCGCATCCTGAAGAACCAAAGAGCTAATTGCAATCTATAACATTTTTGGCCAAAAACTTTACAAACCCATGTTTAGCACTAACATTTAGGTGCTACTAAATGCTATAAAGATCAGCATTAAGAATAAAATTTAAATTTTCTTGAATTCACCAACTAAGCAAGACAAGGTTAGATAATCATAATTTCTTTAAAAGCAACAAACATCAAAAGCTTGACTCAAGCATATGCACTTTCGTATTAGAAAGTACAAAAAAATTTACCCATAATCCTTTTTCCTTCAATTACACATTTCAGGCAAGCACGTTCTTGTAGATTAAACTAGAACAGCAAAACTACCCAAAACTAATGCACTGCCATTTTTACTTGCAAAAGAGCCATTTTTTCAAAAATTGAGACAACCGAGAGATAACCCAAGGTTATTAGCGACTTCAATCTCCATGCTGCTTCATGCATATGTGTGCATGCACAAATACATATACATGATTCTATGTGAGTATACTGCATGTATGCATCCAAATTTTTGTAATTCGAGTTCAAAAATAAACATATACACTAATCATATACATATAGATGGGTAAAGGAGGTGATAGGTTGAGCTTTTCACTGAAAACATTGTTTGGCATGACCTATTTTGTATTTTCTGTTATAATCTGTGAATATGTGGCTTTGATGTTGTGCTCTCTTTGGACCTAGTCCTCACTTTCAAAAATACCAAGTTGGCCTTTGGATTTGCAGCAGAAAACAATGATAAATTTGTGCCAAATCTCCCATCACAAATTTAGAACAAGGTATCAAAACCAAGCATATTCATAGCAACTACCTATGAAAGGTATTCCTAGAAACTTATCCCTCCAATGCATTGAAAAACACAGATCCAGATGGTGCCTATGTCATAAGGAAATTGCAAAATTAAATAGCTAGTGGATCTTATGTTAAATTATTCAAATTTTCAATAGCCTGCATCATTGGAAAACATGCATTGCTTCATATTACATAATAAAGGTGAAAGAGTTCAAAAACTATAGACAAAAGGCAACCACAAACTAAGCATACTCCAAAAGGTGAAAAAGATGAAGGAATCCCATTTAGACTAACCTCCCTCTGCCGCTTTAGACTAAATAATTCAGAATCTTCAACAGATCGATCACGATCCCTAAATAATCTCTTGAAAAAATTCTCAGTGCCAGGACTGCTTTCAGGAGTACTTAAGGAACAATTCTCCATGGAAGTCGACAAGGTCTTCTCATCTTCGTGGTGAATCCTGAATATCCTCCGAAACGACAAGAAATCAGAACCCTCATCCTCATCACAGCTGGCATTTCCCTTATCATCATCCTCAGCCTTATCCTACCCATCTCTCTTTTCACGGTCCTCGCTCTTCTCCCTGAAAAGCCTGCGAAAAAATCCATCTTTTTCATCTTCTTCCCCTGATTTGGCCCCAACCTTTTCTTCTGCATCACCTCTGTCCTGAAACAATCGCCTGAAGAATCCTTCAGAATTTTCCAGTTCTTCGCTGCGAACTACTTTTTCAACCTCTTCTTTGTTGTCCCTTAGTAACCTCCGAAAAAAGCTTTCCTGGTCAGCCTCCTTTGTTGATTCTTTTGTTTTGTCCTGTTCTTCATCCTCCTTGTCAATGAATTTTCTGAACAGTGCATCCCTCACCTTTGGTCCAGGCATGAGTTTCTTGAAAAATTTCAATGATGAGTCGGGTTCATCTGTAGCGATTTTGTTTTCCTCCTGACTGTTACTATTTGTAGCAGCAATAGGAGATGTGAGTGGCTGAGATTTATGAGGTGGTGAAGTAAGAGACAGAAGCCATTGCTTTGAAGAAAATAGCTTATTCAATACACGATTCCTGCTCCTAGGACTAGGAAAATTATTCTGAGGCCTGACCAAGGGCGGCCACTCCCCCATCAAAGTGGCAGCCATCTGACATTTTTCCTGGATTCTGCTGATCCCCTCATTGTCCTCTGAATCCTCAGCCTCTACCATAAGAAACCAGTGTACTTTAAGCGCAATCCTAAGAGACTTAGTGCACATGTTGATAACAAACTTGTCGAGCGAAGGACCAGGCTTGTGCACGAGCATGTAACAAATCTGAAAAAAGGTAGCTCTCGATACCGGAGTGCAGCAAAGTATACATTCTGTTGCAAAGATAGTCTCTGACTCCTGGATGCTCATGTTTGTACAAATAGCTTACTGCAATCCACTCACAGAAAAATGCCGAATCAAAGAACCGGATGAGCCACCCATTATCCCTTGTCCCATTCGCATTCCGTGTGATGTCACGGGGAAAATCTTATGATTATGCCCTCGCTAATCTGAGAAGCCGCACCATGATAGAACTATTTCGTTCCCTCCTCTCCCTTTCAAGCCTCTTTGATGAAAGGATATAAATGAGCCGCGGCCTCTTGGACAATGGTAATGCTGCCCCCTTCTCTATCCACTCCCACCATGTCCATCTATACAGCAACCCTACTCTGAAATTTTCCTGATCCTCTGTAAAATCTTCGGCATCACGTCAAGCTAACTGTATAACCCTAGATTCAAATTACAAACCCCGGGTATTCGAGCCAAATTCGTCGACACATGATTTTAGTAATTGGACTTAGGATGAAACGCTGATTTATTTGGTGATTCTTCGATTTCCTAAATCTTCTCCGTCGAATCGTCTAATTTAACCACTATTTTCCTCTAATCTACGCCAATTTTGAGACAAATTATATATAGCAGGGCCTTAATCCCGGCAAATTTCTCCGGAGACGTCACCTATATATTACTCAATGCCGATCAAATTCTTCAACAATAGACTAGGCAAAATCCTGCCAGGAAAGACTCAATCCCCGCTAACTGCATGAAAATTTATCCTTGTTTTGGACAAATTTGACAACAGGACCAAATCTGCAAGAACATGCACAGAAAAAAGCACTAACCTTTGCCAAATTTTTCGAAGAACAGAGCATGTCCACCAAATTCTTCCGAAAAACAGACAAAATCGGCGACATCAAAAGAGAATGAACACCTACCAAATTCGTGCATAAGTGATGGATTCAATCTCCGCCAAATTTGTCAGAGAGAGCCTGCATCTGCATCTATATCTTCCCCAAATTTGTCAAAAGGCGCGGTGATATGAAGTTTCGAATCGCATGGGATGCCGAATATGACAAGCCGTTCAAAGATCGATCACAAACAAATCATCGCCATGCCAATCAAGGATGAGAACAAGGGAGCAGGGTTTGTCGTCCCTCCTCCACAAACTGATATTGTTCTAATTTTTCTCTTTTATTCCATTTCATAAAATTACACTCGTCTCTCTTCGGAAGCATGAATTTCGTTATTAATCTTAAAAATGCTAATAATAATAATTCCTCTTTGGCACTCGGGTGGAATTAAAAACTAATTAAATTGCCAATTAATTCCACGAGGTGGGTTGTCTTTAATTCACTCCATAACTATAGAGAGACCCAAAGATGGTCATATGCATTGTGTTGCATAAAATTCATGCAATCTAATGGATTGTTTTAACATCTCCATGTGTTTCCAAAGTTGGGCTTTTTTTTCTAAGGAATGCTTGACTTTATGTAATTTTGGAGTTGAGAAGATGGTGTGGGTATACCCCATGAGCTATTTTTTAGGGTCAAGGATACATCATCATAAGTCTAGAAGGAGGGAAATCCAAGTGGGTAGGTGAAAGAGATTTTGAATAATGCAACTAGTTTGTATCCACTATATCTAGCAAGAGGGAGGCTTATAGCTTGTATCAAGTCGTGAATTTTTGCATGTTTTGTGAATAATGGTCCTACTTCTTATAATTTATTTTTTGGAGACATCATGTTGGTTACGAGGTTGACACTATAACTTTGATATTTAGTGGATGTGTTTTTTTATTATCATTCTTTATTATTGTGGTTACGAGGTTGACACTATAACTTTGATATTTAGTGGATGTGTTTTTTTATTATCATTCTTTATTATTGTCTTACATTGTCTTTTAGAAGCATTGTGTGTTTAGTGATTGACATTACTCGTTCATCATAACAATGCTAAGTTGTTCTTCCAAGAAGAGAAATGGTACTTGTATCTTAATAGTTAGCTAATGTATTGAATTACTTGTAATCATTATAATCCTACGTTGACCTTTAGAGAAGTCCCATAAAGGCGTCGTCGCTTAAGCGACGCTTACTAACGATCCGTCGCTTAACCGACGGTTATGAGAATAGCCGTCGCTTCAGCGACGCTTGTGGCCACATTTACAAAAAAAAAAATGTATCCTTGTGATTTTTGGTAAGTTTAAAAAGAGAAATCCACGCGCCATCGGATTTTGGATCGAAATGTAGTAGTGGCTAGCTAATGATGGATAGGAGTCCACTTTGAATGAAAACATAATTGATGTTCATGGATTTGTGTGATTGTCTCCTCTCATGCCTTAATGGCAAAGCTTTAGGGTTGCTATATTTTGGGTGCTAAGTGACATTTATGGAAAATCACTAAATGTGAATTCCCAGGTGCCAATTTTGATAACTATTTTTATGCTCTTTAAGCAATTTGGATTAACATTTTAAATTTTATTAGGTTGTGACATAAGCTAAACAACCCACTGTTTATGTATAAATGTGTAAAATGTACATTGATATTATTAATAGTTAAAAGAAGCAATATAGAAACAAACAAACTCATCATATCAAAATCACTCTGAATAAGAGCAACAATCAATAGCACTCACCTTCCTTCACATGACAAATGGAATAACTTTGGAGAATTCTCTCAAAGTAATATTTATCCCATCATGCAATCATAACATAACAATAATTATGTATTTTAACTCACTAAACACATAAGGGGTGTCTTTTTCATAGGAGGGACCACCCACCTGCTTTAAGCTTGAACTTCAATATTTGATAATTCCAATTTGAGTCATAGTTCCATCGCGTTTTAAGGGTTTTGAGTAGCGTCTAAATCAACTCAATTTGGGAGAAAAGATGCACTCTTGGGTATTTGGTGAAAATAGTTGATCTTTTCATATTCAACTTTAGGTATTTAATCTAAATATGAACATTGATATCTCCTTCCCATCTTTGCTAATTGATTAGACATTGGGAGTAGATTGAACACATTCTTAGGGATTGTATTAGTTTTTCTTCTTCTTGAATTGGTAGATCTACATCTCCACATTATCTTATGAGGTGGTATTGTGGAGGTAGCAACGCTTGTTATGACATAAACATTCTTCTTAATCATTTGTTTTTCACTAGGCATATCAAGGTCAACTTGGTTTCCCATAAGTGGTCGTTGGCAAAGCTTTTGAATTCATTCTTGTGCTTTAGTTGGACATTGTGCTCAAGATTGAGAGACATAAAGGAGTTTGTGAGTTGCTTCTCCTTCTTAGAAGACTCAACCTTCACATTCTCAAGCTCTTCTTGCAAACCTTGGATGGTCCTCTTAAGCTCCTGGATGGTTTCTTCGATTGTTTTCCCATGACCATTGATTAGCAACTCATGTCTAAAATTTGGGTCCATGGTGTAGCGTTGAAGGCTCTTTGGACAACACTTAACTAACATTTGGATGATCTTAGAGGGGGTTAAACCGTTGGATGACAATCAGTTATTAAAATAGAAAATATCAGCACATATTGGAAAATTGAAATATAGCCATTACAATCGGCACAGTGGAAATGAAACTGTATGAAAATTTGTAAACACTCACACAAAACCTTGGACGACAATCGGGTATTAAAACAAGGCACAAGAAGTATATAACTTGATGTGGAACATGCAAATAACAACAACAACATGCATCGCATACATCAAATAAGGAAAAACAAATTGGGATGAAAAATAGACTGCCGTACCTTAGTGGGCCATGCCAGAAATTCCTTGACCTTGGCAAGCATAATATCTCTGAGCCTCCATTGTATGCAGGCAACAAGAGCCACCATTGTCCACAAGAATTTGTTTTTCCTCCTCATATTTTAGCAGGTGCCATGTTGTAAAACCCTGATGGCAACAGCAAACGTAACCCTTATTATTATTCCTGTCTGGCATACCCTGAACAAGAATTATACCCTCCCAATCCTCCTCATCCACAATTTCCATAACACCATTAATTCCCAGATGCCACAATAGTGTTAATTCCTCTAACAATTGGTTACCTATTAAATTGGTTACCAGTTAAATTGTCGAATAATATTTTACAGTGGCAATATTTTCGTGGCTCCTTGGAAAATGGAGGAATGGGCTCACGATGGAGGATATGTTGGCCATGCCTCCTAGGGATATTCTATGATATGGAAAGGGCCATATAATGTAAATATATTTACTTTATATGAATAAAATATAAATTTTTATTGGTTTTCTTTGATGGGTAGTATTTATTTGGTTTTCACATTGTTAAGAGCATCGCATTCCACCCTTTTTTATCCTATTTTACATCTTTTAATAAAATAAAATACAAGGGTAATTTAATAAGAATTTTTTTGCATAGGTTTCATATTAAAAAAGATCATTTATTTATAAATTTTAGATATGCATGGTTATTATGACAGGTGGCAAGCCAGGTTAGCTTAAATAAATGGCCATGTGATGTAAATTTCATAATTACGTTTCGTATGAATTCCTAGTAATGAAACTACTTGGTTTTCTTCTTTGAGATTCCCATGAGACATCAACATTGTTAGAGACACTCTTATGACCAGGTCTAAAATTGTTTTTAAAAACTTCCACACCTTTATTGCAAATACAACAACTTAGTAAATATGGTGGAATCTATACACAAATATCCCAGACCCAATCAAGTCAGATATAGTGCATTTCAATCCCAAAATTTTCATGGCTCCTTGGAAAATGGAGGAATGGGCTCACGATTGAATCAGCTGGCCGCATTTGATAGAATAAAGAATGGAACACCGATTGCAAGCAAATATTGTGATGGAGTTTAACAATTTTGACGGTCCTCTCAATCTCGACCCAACCCATATATATCGACCCAAGCCATTCATATCTCAAGATTTAACATCTCCACCCTCCCATTGATATATAATTTCTTCTTTGGCGTGTTTATGTATAACCAATAGGGAGTTTAATCCCCTCCCTCCCAACCACATAGGCTTTCATCTCTTCTTCTTAAAGTTGTATTTTCTTTTATTTTTAAAACTAATGAGAAAAAAAGAAAAAGGTAAAAATTTAACAAAATAGATTTAAGAAAATTAGCAAAGAAATCGATTGCTATATGGATTTTTTCACCATAACGTCATGTTTGATGTGTTGTCATGGGCCCTAGTCTATAATGTCATCTCTATGTCGGAAATATTTGGCTTACAAGCAAGAAATGGTCATTTCAATCTTTGTGCGACCAAGAATAATTATCATTAATTGGGCGATATTATCAAGTCAAAACATAACGTCTAAGGGTAAGGGGCTCATGGGTCATGTGTGATTCCCTAGACGACCTCAAAGGCCCTATATACTACATAGATAATATTTAGACAATGAGTAAGATATGTCAGTCATTTTGAGGTTTGACACACCAAGTATGGCTTTTAGTCCCTTGGCCATGATTTGATGTGAAAAGAGTTATTGGGCCAAAACATTTTTCCTTAGGGCTCATGAACTATGTGTGGGGCCTTAGGCCACCACAAAGCCCTATAAAGGGAATGCTGGCATGTGAGAAAGATATAGTGCCTCTTTTATGAATTTTGGTTAACCATGGATATTTTTTGTAACTTGAGCAATGGCAAGGTCAAAAGACATACCCTTAGGCCATAACATTTGCATTTGGCCTATAAGCAAAATATGGTCGTAGAAGATTCTACACAGGGCATAACAGAGAAATAGGAAAATACAACAACGATGGAGAATCCTTTGCATTTGTTCTTAGAAATCATGCTACATGACATAAAATTATAAAGAATCCACATGAGTCGATGCAATACCCAATTCTTTCCATCTTTGTTATTTTGATTCAATTCCAAATTCTCTCCATCTTCAATGGTCCTATTGAAGGGAAATGCACTCATTTCTTTAACGAAATGTGGAAGCTAGAAGTTGGGAGGTCATCCAGAGGCTCCAGCAAAAAGAATTATCATGACTGGTACTTGAGTAATAGGCGGTTCGAGAGCCGCTTGTTATAAATACAAAGCTTCGTAGTGTTGCACACTCGACCTGTTAGTCCCTATAATAGAGCAGGCTCACTCGGTTTGTTCTCAGCATCCAATGATCGTATGGATTTGGCCCCTTGTCCTCGTAATTTATGTACCCTCGTATAGTTTGAGGTATGGCTACTCATATTAGGTCTCCTGGCTGGGTTTTATCCTAGTTATTCCTAATTAGTCCATCTGTGTGAATCCCTCTTATAAAACATAGTTGTAAATGCCAATATGTAAGTAATACAAAATCCAATCGCAAGATAGCGATCTAAATTTTGGTGACTTAGCATCAGTAGCACCACCAGCATACATATATATTATATAGTATGTAAGAGAGCAACATCTAAGACAGAGATAGTAGCGGCATCAACAACGATCGAGCTCCTAGTTTACTTTGATCCATCCCGAAAAACCAGGCTTTGAACGGCCTGAACCGAGAATCAAGACACCCATGTTGCCAACTAGGCACCCTAATAAGTCCTCATGGGAAGAATAATATTAAATCCTCTCATGACCGAATTAAATCCTCTCATGGCCGAATTGGGGACAGACCAGACGGACCAAATTGATACTCATAACCCTGAATCCATAGATTGATTTAGCAGAATCCCCTTCGGGAAATGGGTAGTTGTACATAGGTCTATATTTGAAAAATCCTTCATGTTTTGCTTCACCTCCCTATGAAACTTCATAGTTTTTAATCTATATTTTAATTTGTATAATGTATAAGAAAATAATATGTGTATATATTTAATTATATTAAATCTTTTAAAATATGAACTACAGTAACATATTTATATTATTTATATATTATTATTACATTTACGTATTTTACCATTATTAAGGTGAAAGAAGTTTATATATCATAAGGGTGTTTATAAAATATTTACCTATTTTATAAATTTGTTTAAGTATTATATTTACATTTATTACAAGTATAGTATGGATGGACTATGAATGTATGGATTTTAACATAATTCCCTAAAATGAAGCATGTTTTGTTGGGAGAAAGAAAATTGGAACAATTTCAATATTATGTTTCCCTTGTGGTTTGAAATTTGTACTTTGGTGGGGTGTTTTAGAATAATCCCACTTGTTATGCATGCTTTAAATGGTAAACATATCCCATATGCTTTAAATGATGACGATGATGAACTAGATGACAATGATAGTGGTGATGTTTTTGATGATGATGATGATGGAAATGATGATGATGATGATCATGATCATCATCTTTGTCATTGTCATCATGATTATCACAATAGTCATCATCATCAGCATAATCATCATCCATGTCATCATCATCGCCATTGTCCTTGACATCATCATGATTATTGACATTTTCATCAGTTATTCATCATTACCTTTGGCATAAGAAATAGCATCTACCCAAAATACGTGATTAGTGGAAAAGGGTCATGGAGGACACACACAATTTATGCATGAAAAATAACAACTTATTTTTTAAGATGATCAACATCATCATTCTCATTGTATTCATCATCATTGTCATTGTCATCATCAACATCATCATCATTCATTTCATTGCCATCATAATCATCGGCAATGTCGTCATTTCCATTATCCTCCTTCTCCTCATCATCATCATTGTCATCGTTCTCCTCATTATCAACAACATTATCAACATCATTATAACCATCCTCAATATCATAATAATTATCCTCATTTTCATCTTCAACATTTGGGTGTAAAATTGGATGCAAAAAAGGATGCAACAAAAGTAGGCGCATAATGGGGTGCACCAAAAATGGATGCAAAAGGTGATGCAAAAGTGGATGCAAAAAATGATGCAATCATGGAAGCAAAACATGATGAAAAAATTGGCGCAAAAGTGGATACAACCATGGATGTAAAATTGGATACAAAATTGGATGCAAAAGTGGGTGCAACAAAAGTAAATGCAAAACTAGATGCAAAAGTAGTCGTAACACCCAACGCAAAACCCGATGCAAAAGTGGATGCAAAAATGGATGCATAAAGGGATGCAATAACTGATGTAAAATTGGATGCAAAAAAAGATGCAAACATGGATGCAAAAGTTGAAGCAAAAGTGGGTGTAAAAGTAAGCACAAAAATGGGTGTGAATTGGGACGCGACAAAAGTGGATGCAATAGTAGATGCAAAAAAAGACGTAAACATGGATGCAAAATGGGATGCAAAAAGGGATGAAAACATGGGTGCAAAAGTGGACAAAAAAATGGATGCAAAAGTGGATGCAAAAATGGCTGAAACAAAACAAGATGCAAAACTAGACTCAAAACAGGATGTAAACTTTGATGCAAAACATGGCGCATGAAGGGATGCAAAAAAAGAAGCAAAAGTGGATGTAAAAAAGGATGCAAAAGTGGATGAAAACAAGGGCGTAAAAGTTGAGGCAAACATGGGCGTAAAAGGGGGCGCAACAAGAGTAGATGTACAAACTAGGCGCAAAATTAGGTGCAAAACTAGGATGAAAACTCATCGCAAAACTTAATGTAAAACCTAGCGCATAACTAGGTGCAAAACCCGGTGCAAATTAAACCGCAATTTGCACCAAATTTAGAAAAAGGACGCAAAAAATGCCTAAAATAGCACCAACTCGTGAAATTGCACCCTTTTGTCCAAAAAATGAAGAAAAATACACTAAAAGATGGTCTAGATGCAAAAAAGGATGCAAAAAGAGACGCTAAATCTAGTTTTTGTTGTAGTGGTTCCTCCCTCTCCCAGTCTGAACATTTGTCCAAATCGAATGTTCATAGCAATGGATACTATGCACTGTGGCAATTAATTCCATGGCCTTGTCCGGAGGCTTTAGCAGGATATCCTATGGTCCTGGAACTCTTGGCACTGCTTCCACAGTGGTGGTCCACTTTATTAGGACAATATTTATCTTACCGACATCAGAAGGTATTCTTAATGTAATGAAAATATTTACCCTGATGGCTAGAGATGCTTCTACATCAAGGCCCATAATTCATTGAATTTCCAAGCAGCACCCAACTGTTAGTAAAACACATCGAACAACATGCTTCCTAATCAAAAAATCATTACAACTTCCTTAAGATGAACCTCAGGGCCATTAGCACAACAATAGCTAGTCATCCTTCTTCTTCACCAATTTTCACCCACTCTGTATCTTACAATGTCTTTGATTGTGGTATTATAAGGAGTCATGTGGTTACTGAGTCATCACTAGTGGTTCATTCCAACAATGAGTCTGTCAAATCCTCACACGAACAACCATCGAGTCGAATAATGACAACACGGACAATTATGTGGGTTCTTGACCCGACCTATTATGTGGAGGTGCCAACTACACCACCCCTTTTTGTTTTGACGTCATGATATTAATGGTGGAAGTGACCCTTAGTATCACTTGCAATCAACTTCAAATTTTCTTACGGTTGGTGTACTTGATATTTGTCACTTCAACAATCCTTCATCATCATTGAATCCACAATGTCCTTGACATTGCCACACACTATTGCAAGAGAAAGTGCAACTTTGTTTTCAACTATTAAGTAAGCAAGTAAGCTGATTCTTTTTTTATATTTATAAAGATTTGAATATGATTTCTCTGCTTTTAATATAAAAAAAATCATTAACATCTTTATAAAATATATAAATGTAGTGTTTTTTTTTATATTATACTAAATTTAAATATGAATTTTCTGCCTTTAATATAAACCAAAAAATCATTAACATCTTTATAAAATATATAAAAGTAGTGTTTCTTATCATGCTTAATCCATTTGTATGAAAAAACAATCAAGCCTTATCTGTTTTCATGCTTAGAAAGGTTATCTTACCCTATTGAACTACACAATTAGACATGGGAATATTGTCTTTTTAAGGTGCCTTTTATTTTAAATCTCTAAAAAACGAACCTATCTCATACCTTACCTTCACAATTAAAGATCTACAAACTAAGAAGAAGACACTGATTAATTTAATCATTTTATCTTTTAAAAAAAAAAATTCTTGTCTACCATGTATCATTCTTTTTTCTAACTCTCTAAAAAACCTGAACCTATCCCATGTCCCATGCCTTACCTTCACAATCAAAGATCTACAAACTAACAAGAAAACAATGATTAATCTAAGCATTTTATCTTCTTAAACAACTTTTTCTTGTGGACCATGTATCATTCTTCAAAAATTATAAATGATAGAGTTCAAGATTTTCTATTTTGGACCCCATTGTCAGAAAACATGTTAAGAATGAAGGATTAAAAACATTCATTAACAAATTTACGTATACATTCCATATATTCTTTTATGGGTTGAGATGTGTTTGATCTACCAATTCGGAAGGATATTATTCGCAGTGTTGTTCGTTGGTAGCTTATGAAAATGACTGAAACTCCTTGTCTCAACAATCTCACCTTTCACATGGTGGTTTTCCTTCCAATGTGCAGACAAACTTTGATGGTGAACTTCTTATCCAAAAAAAAGCTGTATCATTAAGCGATTTATGGTTTCCTTGTATATCTATTCCGATTTTGTAGTTTTCCATTCATTTTTGCACCGATTCAATCATCACAACCATTCAATCATATCTCTTCATGCTTTACCATTCACACATTTGTTTCGTTGATACGCCTCCTTGTCATGAGCATTCAACTATCAATGTCCCAAACGGTGCATGTAACGTAGTATCAATGCTACAAGGTCCAATTACTATTGGCTTGGCATCATCCTCGAACTACAAAATGAGCCTCGAACTACAAAATAGGAAGATTTTTTGTGACACACTGATTTATTTCGTCATGTGTATAATATCTACTCTTTGGGATATTTTTGTAAAGAAGTGAATTATCATAATAATATCTGGTGTTAGGATAATAATTGGTCCCCATTCCTGCGAGTGAAATCATTTGTCTTTGTTATTGATTCGAGGTTGAGGGAAGAACGTTCGGGTGCAATGGAAGATGACCGTCAAAATGGAAACAAATACAAATCCATTTAATGTCCTGCAAAATTTAGTCCAGGAATTCAATCAATATTTGATGGTGAGGATCCATGTACCCACACTTTCCACTTGTAGTGCTTTAGTATAGGAAAGATCTAAAATGATTTGAATTAGTGTACAAGAGTGTTTCCACCATTTAGAACTAGCTTCTTGGTTTGAGTGTTAGAGTCACTCATGGGTGTTAGATCGAGCAATCATGGTGTTATATTTTCATTATCCCTCATAGTTTGTTAAAACCCTAGGTCGTAGGTATTCTAGCATTATCAATAAAAGCAAAAGTTCTAGAACCTTCGTCCTCTATATAGAGGAACCTCAAGTTGCGTACTAGTCCCAGAGTGAGTGGGGTTCGTGTTTGAACTTTGGACCAACATAAACCCATCCAGATATTCTAAGCTCTAAGTGTAAAGCCAATTGAACTCAGACAAAAGCTTAATGATAAAAAAAAGATCTTGTGTTTCCAAGATGTAATTATTTATGAAGTCCAACTTTGAAGAGGAATTAAATGCATTATTCTTCTTTTCTTGCATGTTTGTTATAGTAATGACTAACCAATTCGTTGGTGAGGTTGGGTTTCATTTCAAGGATTTGTGCATTTTCAAGAATTAAAAATTTAGAGATTCGATCGTTTTTGTTTGTTATGGTCATCGTTTAATTGAACTCGTACCACCTTCCATTGGTTTCCAATGTTGATGGCTCTGTGTTTGAATAATTTCCTCCTTATGTGTTAGGATGTATTCAAAATGGTTATCACATTGAGATATCTGTGTCCGTCTTCTTGTTCAGAGTAGGGTCGCTTCCTTTCTTTGGATAGAATGGATTAGGGAGTGGTGGTGGCGGCCTACCCAAGGAGGGAGAAGGGGAAAAGATGAGTAGGGAATGATCATGGAAACACCAGCATAAACCCTTTTTGGGATTGATCAAGGCTCACCTTATTAGAACTTGGTTTATGAACTAGATTATGCCCACTTGTTTCTCGCATAATTGATTTTGGGGTAGGTGAATAGTGCGATGTGCAATCATATCATTCAATTAGTGAAGAACTGATTGTTTATTTTCAATACATAACCTCCATTTTCGATCAATTATTAGTTATAACGGGTATTCATTTTGTATCTCCTCCCTCATCATGTTGTATCTTCTACTTTTGGCACTTAAACGAAAAGACTTAAATATCAATCATAGAAATCATAAATGTTATATAGGGACAACCTACCCTAATGAGTTGTAAGTGTTAAAAAAAATCCAGTGAGCATAACAAACCATTGAATAGTCGAATACTAGGTCTCCTACTTTCTTCAATGACCAATCCACCTATCTATCTAGTAATAAAAAAATACCATACAAAAAAAAAATCCCATTCGAACAAAAAATTCCAATGCTAATACATATCCCTTGACAACAAAGCCGAACAAAGAAAAAAAACCAATATTGAAGCAGTACAAAAGCCAACCTTGAGGATTTTAATACATACATACATACATACATACATACATACATACATACATACATACATACATACATACATATATATATATATATATATATATATTACAGAATAAATAGAGAGAATAGTAAAGACTCACCAAGATAAACTAAAGGATGGATTCTAATAAAACATTGTTAATGATAACTTGAGCATTGCACTAAGTTATTGCGAAAAACAAATAAAATCAAATCAAACTAATGAAACAATTGATCAAGCATATTCTTTATAGAAGAGATATTGGATCATGGATGACACTCCATTTCGTTTTAAATTTCATGGAATATGAATTTTACAATTAAAAATGGGTTTAATTGGGATGTCAGTTTCAAGCGCTTTAAGAGAAGACAAGAATGTCTTGTATTTTCACTTGTTTGAGGCTGAGGCTGAAGCTGAAGCTTAGACTGAGGATGAGTCTGAGTATGACAATTATTATTTTTGGTTGCGAGACTCACAACAGATTGCATGGTCATGGCCTTGGCACGAATGGTATACTTGTTATGATCAAGAACAGTCTCAAAGGCCAAATAACCAACAAGTGACCTGATGATCCCGCTCTGGGAAAAATGCTCCTATGAGTAGGCAACCATGCTCGACCTTCATGGGTTCAAGCTCGGAAATGGGTGAGTATTATGGAGAAAAATTAGAGGGTAAGATCATGTGGGTTGAATATCTTATTCATGCAAGCAGATTGCCTGGACGAACAGATAACCAAATAAATAATTACCGGAACACTATTAAGAGAAAATTGCTAGAATCTCTCAAATTCTTCAAATTTGCATCCATCAGAGTAGCTATGGACCTGCAGTCCAATGTTCTGAATTCTTCAAGAAATATATTGTGTATTTTCCTTGACCTAGGAAAATATCCTTCTTCCTTTGCCATACTTCTAATCCCTAGAAATAATGCATCAATCCAAGATCCTTCATTTCGAACTCAAAGGCGATTTTCTTCTTACATTGTATAACAAGTCATCAACATATAGTACCAAAATCAATCGATCATCATTCACAACCTTGTGGTAAAGTTTGAGGTCTGCATCACTCTTGGTGAATCCCAGAGTCATCAAGATTCCATCTATTCGTCCATACCAAGTACGAGGTGCTTGCTTGAGTCCATATAAACCTTTTTCAGCTTGCATACATGACACTCCTTTCCATGGACAATAAACACTTATGGATGTTCAATATATACTTCTTCCCCAATAATACCATTGAGTAAGGATGTCTTGACATCCATATGGTACAAATTCCATCCCATAGCTAAAGCAATAGCAATGATTGATATGATGGAAGTGCATCGAGCCAGAGGAGCAAATGTATCATCATAATCGACTCCCTCTTTTTGAGAGAGCCCTCTGGCAAAAAATCTAGCCTTGTATTTTTCAATGACCCCATTTGCTCCATGCTTGATTTTGTATAACCACCTCGATCTCACAACTGACTTCCCCTCAGGTCTAGGAATAATCTCCCACACATCATTCTTCATGATGGATTGATATTCTTCCACCATGGCATCCTCCCAAACTTGGTGTCTGGATGCTTCTTCATAAGTGGTGGGTTTTGAGTCAATGATGTGACTCATGAATTCCACATAACTGGAGAACCTATGAGGTCTCTTGCTTTCTCAAAAAGTTCCATGTGGAGCTTCATGCTCCTCTGCATCCTATAAGGTTTGTTGTGCCCATTTAGGTCTTTTGTAAGTTATTGCAATATCTCTGGGATCATCTGTTGTCTCCACTGGATCAATAGTATCAATGGGTTCATTTTTCTATGTTATCTCCCTCCGAGCTTGAGGGGGAGATGGTCTCATCTCCTGTGATCCTAGCATATCCTCATCATCGATATCCATGTCTAGTCCTCTTCCTTTCCTGACAACCATTTCTTCTTCAAAGGTCACATCCCTGCTAATTTCAATATGTCTAGATCCTAGGATATAAATAATGTAGGCCTTTGAAGATTCATTGTATCTCATGAAAGTTCCCTCCTTTCCTGAAGGTTCTAACTTCGTCCTTTTCTCCTTGGGCACATGAATGTAGAGTGGACAACCAAATATTTGGACGGGATCCACTTCTAGTTTTACTCGTATGAAAGCTTCTTAGGGGGTCATGTTCTTTACTACCTTATGTGGGAATTTGTTCTGTACATATACAACTGTTTTGGTTGCTTTTTCCCATAAGAACATAGGTAGACTCTGGTCATGTATCATGGCTTTGGTTGCCTCCACAATTCTTTTTTTCTTTCTTTTAGCAACCCCATTTTGTTGGGGGTTGTAGGGAACTATGAGCTCCCTCTTAATTCATGCTTCCTTGCAGAAATCATTGAATTCTGTAAAGGTGTATTCTCCACCATTATCTGATCTTAGGATCTTGATCCTCTTCCCAGACAAATTTTCGACTTGTACTTTGAATTCTTTGAACTCATTGAGTACTTCTTGTCATATGTCATTTCATGTGTCTAGATGCACAACTATCTATGAGCCAAGTATCACTAGTGGTGGGAACAGTACATGATAGAGCTGATATGAAGAAGAATTTTGTACGATATTCATTCTTTTGTTTCTTGTGATGATGATATTCTTCTACATCAGCAATTGAAGATTCACACTTCCTTTTGTGTGAACTTTGACAGCTACTGGCATAATGATCATATTTCTTGCACCTGTAGCATTGGACATGAGATAGATCCTTCTTTTGTTTCTTATGATCTGGGGTAGGACTTTATCTCTTATCTTGGCACTTGTGATTGAAGGACTTCCTTCCCCTTCCCTTGCCTTTCTTGGCATGAGATACAAACGCTTGATTTTCCTCAAGTTCAGCGCCATAATGTCTTTGGCGTGTTGTTATTCTCGTCTCTTCCTCAGTGCTTTCTGCCCGTAGCTTATCAAATTTGGGCAACTTCATTCGACCACTTATAGTTTGGATAAAAGACTCCCAAGATGGTGGGAGACCATCTAAGTTCGTCATAACGAGATCCTTTTCTTCAAGGTTGTCTTTGCTGGACTTTAGCTTTCCTAGGAGCTCGACAGGGTAATTTTTAGTGGTGAAATTTTGCCAATTAGCTATTTTAGGGGTTTTTTTCAAAAAAAAATTCGTTATTTGGTGTCTAATATCGCCTAATTTACATAAAATATGTTTTTTTATCATAATATTCACCAAACTTTATACATCTCAATGTTAATTTTATGTTTCATATTTAATATTTGCCTACCTATCTATAAACATGTATTTTCAATCGAAAACAATTGCCTAGAATACTATACTTTACTATAATATTAGAATCCTTAAAAAATACCGTGGAGCTCGGTGATCCTCATAAAATATGAGGCGATATTCTTGGACTTCGTCATCTTCATATTCGGTAGTTTATTCCTCAATGTGAGAGTCACGTTGATGCTACTGTGTTCAAATAGCTTCTTCAAGGTTTTGAATATGTGATCTTTCATTTACAACTTTTTGTTTTAATTACTAGTTAGTAATTTCTCTAATCTCTATGGGGTTAAATCTTTAATATTAAAAATAAAATAAAATAAAATTATTATTTTCTATGTTGATGAAAACTTTTTTCAATGTCAAAAAGTGAAAGTGCATTGTTGGCAACCATTTGAGCACTATCTGATTTTGGACTTATTAGATTTTGTAACCTATCCTAAAAATGGTCCCATGCATTCGTATTTACAGGGCTTCTCAATCAAAACATCAAATAGTTTCCTTAGAAAGTACTTGGAAAACTTACAAGTTTTACTACAGAATGAAGCTTTGATTATAAAAATTGATTTCAAAATAAAAAATTGAAATTGACAATGTAATGTGCATTCTATAATTTTTATTAAAACTTAAATTTAAATGACATAATGTATTTTATAAAATTAAAATTATATTTTATAAATGACAATATCATTATAAATATTTAATATAGAAAACATACTAATTATCATATAATCAAAACATAAAATAATTTCAATAAAAATAAAAATTGAGAAAATAAAAAGCAGAATAAAAATTACAACTAAGTGAATGACAATTATCCCCTCCTTCGGATTAACAATCACTCTTTATCTTCACTCCTTCAGATTAACAATCACTCTTTATGATAACTAGACCTGCCTCTTTTAATGCAAAAATCAACTCCTCAGATAACCCTATGATAAAGAGATGGAAAAGTGATTTAAGCAAATGCAGGTTATCTCAGCCTTGGGTTTTCCACCTTCAAGGACTACTTCAAGGACTGCTGATCAGTGTGATGAAGTTGTTGGCCTCTACTCCACTCCTACCTTTTTTTTTCCTTCAATTGAATTTCAAGCCCATTTCTTTCAATTGAGTTTCGCCTAGAAAGCACATTTCCTAAAGTTGTAAGCAGCTGCTTGTTTGATAAAGGTTGGCTCTGTCCACCAACAAATAATCTGAGCTCAATTCTACACAGGTGATGATTCCACTTCACTTGGAATTCTTTTAACCCCACCATTGATTAGTTGTTTTCCGAAAGACTGTAATGACTTTTTAATTTGAGAGGTCTTTTTAGAGACAGATGGTGTCTCAGTTGCTGTATTTGTTTCACTGTCCGTCCCAATTGACACAGGCCGTGAAGAACCTCAGCAAATCAATAATTTATTACGTGAATGAGTGTTACATATAAAGGAGATCAAAACCGTTATCTACAGTTAGATAACGAGATTATTAACTAGATTTTACTAACTAATAACTGAAATATTATTTACAAGTAATACCGAAGGATTATTCAACATTCCCCCCTTAATCCGATGGGACATCTGACATGCCAAGCTGCATTCTAAATTTTTCAAACTTTTCACGGCCCAATGCTTTAGTAAAGATATCTGCAATTTGCTCTGAAGTAGGACAATGTGTCAGATGAATGGTTTTGGCCTCAACATGATGTCGAATCAAGTGATATTTGGTGTTGATATGTTTGGTTCGATCATGGAATTTTGGATTCTTGGCCAATTGAATTGCAGAAGTGTTGTCAACAAAGAGAGGCGTTGAATTCATTTGTTTCTCCTGAAAGTCTTCAAGTATTTTACGAAGCCAAATGATTTCTTTTGTGGCTTGAGCTCCTGCAACATATTCGGCTTCAGTTGTAGAATCAGCAGGAACAGATTGCTTTCGTGATCTCCATGTGATTGCTGCTGATCCAATGTTCATCAAATAACCTGAAGTAGAGACCCCATGCTCTTTATCTCCATCAAAATCAGAATCTGAATAACCAGTGAGATGAAAGTCTGAAACTTTAGAATATTTGATGCCATAAGATTGAGTGCCTTTCAAATATTTGAGCACTTGCTTTGCTGCATTCCAATGACCTTCACAGGGATGATGCATAAACCTGGAAAGTATTCCTACAGCAAAAGTTATGTCAGGACGAGTAGTAGTAAGATAAATTAAACTTCCAACAAGCTGCCTATACTTTGTTGGATCTTCAAATGTGCTACCTTCATTTGAGGTAAGTTTTAGATTCTGCTCCATTGGTGTTGAAACAGGATTACAATCCTGCATACCAAATGTGTTTAATAACTCTCCAACATATTTTTTCTGAGAAATGAAAATGTGCTTTGGTTTTTGATTCACTTCAATTCCTAAATAATAATGTAATAATCCCAAATCTATCATATCAAAATCCTTTTTCAACTCTCTTTTGATAGATACTATATAATCGTCATTATATCCTGTGATAAGCAAATCATCCACATAGACAACTAGATATACAACTGATCTTCCAACTTTCTAGACAAATAAAGTTGCATCATCTAGATTGAAGTGCTTATAATTCAATTTGAGAAGATACTCAATTAACTTTTCATACCAAGCTCGGGGTGCTTGCTTTAAACCATATAAAGATTTGACTAATTTGCATACCTTCTGTTCTTGGCCTTTGATAACAAAGCCTTCAGGCTGATCCATATACACATCTTATTTTAAGTCTCCATTCAAAAATGCGGTTTTAACATCCATGTGATGTATCTTCCATCCCTTTTGTGCTGCCAATGAAAACAAAGTTCGAATGGTGCCCCATTTAGCTGTAGGAGCAAATGTTTCTGTGTAATCAACACCTTCTTTCTGTGCATACCCTTTTGCTACAAGTCTCGCTTTGTGTTTGTCAAGTGAATCAAATTTGCAGAATTCTGTGAATTGGATGATGTACCATTAAGTTCTACAATAACTGGCAGTATGACCAGTTTTTCCACATCTATAACATTGTTTTTCTCCTTGATTAAATCTTCCCCCCCTTCCTCTGTACTGTCCTCT
>LPNX010924711.1:59306-79948 GCA_001517045.1 Pseudotsuga menziesii
ATCCCGAGTGATTTGATAAGTAATTTAAAGAAACCTTTGCAAGAAAATATAAATGACAGCTCTCTTCCTTTTTCTTTTCCATTTTTATTTAAAAAAAGAAAATAATTCTTCAAAAGAATTACCGGAACAATTTACGTGCGGTCTCCTCTTAATGTGCAGTCTTTGTCTTTCTTCCACAATCTTTACAAAGCAGCTCTCCTTTCTTCCTTTCTTGGTGATAGCTCCTTTGTTGGCTCCTCCTTCACGGGCTCCTTCTTTTTCACCAAGTTTTTCTCACCAATGCTTTGCTGCCTTTGCTCTGATACCACTGACACAGGCCATGAAGAACCTCAGCAAATCAATAATTTATTACATGAATGAGTGTTACATATAAAGGATATCAAAACCGTTATCTACAGTTAGATAACGAGACTATTAACTAGATTTTACTAACTAATAACTAAAATATTATTTACAAGTAATCCCAAAGGATTATTCAACACCAATTTTTACAACTGATAAATTTCTACGCTCGTTTACGAGACTCCTACGGTTGCCATTTGGTTTGTCTACCGGCATCTCCCCATAATCTTGACAAACCATCCCATGAGTACAATTACCATTTTGTACCTCAACTTCGCTTATTACAGTCCTTTCGACGCTCAATCTACGAGGTGTATGGAGTTTGTATTGAGACTGTAACTGCGCTAGTTCTGCTTCATTCCTTTCCAACGCCTTCTTCAAGCTCTCTCCTTCTGCTTCTTTCCTTGCCAACGCCTTATTCAAACTGTCTACCTGTTCCTTAAGCCCACGAACTTCTCCACTTTCTTTATTCAAACGAGCAGCACCCAGATCAACAGAGGCCACTCTTTCAGCAAACTTAAGGGTGCTTATTGTCTCTGCATATGAATACGGTTCAGGACTTATGTGCACAAACATCAGGGTCTTTGCCTTGCCCCCTAACGAATCTTGAAGCAATTGAATCAATTTGCTATTTCGATATGGCACATGGGGCCTCTTTTGTGCCAATGCTGCAAGAACATCTCCTAGAGATGAAAGGGACTTGTTGATGTATTGTGCCTCCTTCAAACGATCTCCAGTTACTTAAGATTTATCCACCCTCTCACTTCCAGCAAGATCTACCAAACTAAGGTAGCTATGAATGTTACACCCAAAAACATGATCTGTACCTTGCACATGCACAGTCAATACACTGTGAGAACGGCTGCTGTGTTCATTCAGTGCAGTATAGCTAACAGCACGATTCTTTTGGCCAAAATTCATCAAATCCAAAACATCAGAGGCTGCTTTAACGGGCATAAGTATGGCATCAGGTACATTAAATCCATTCTGAGCATTATTTCGAATATCTAATTTCTTGTTTGAGGCATATGTTCCCAGAATATCCCTCACTTGCTCGTTGTATATCTCTATCATTTGAACAGAAACATTCTACATCATTAAATCTTTCCTCTTTTGAGATAATTCGAAGAGGTCACTGAGTGCTCGATAGTTCACTCCCATATCCCTTTCAGAAGCACCTGTTGGACCGCTCATGGTGTGAGTCTTTCCAAATCCTGTTTGACCATATGCAAGAATGCAGACATTGTAACCATCCATTACAGATCGGATCAATGGCTGCGTATCCATGTAAATATCCTCTTGTGTAGCAAATGGCCCAAAGACCTTATTAAAATTAAATATCCTCTGTACATCTTTGCCCATTTTCGATGTATTGACAAGGAGGGATCCATCTTCCCCAATAAACTCCACTGCACTTTGAGCGTCAACATCAGATTGACCTCCAAAATGTGGTCTGATTCTGCAGAATACCCTTATGCTTCCTTTGAGGTCTTGAAGATTATTGTAAAGGATCTTGTTTTCTTCCAGAACTGTGTGATATCCACTGGAATTAACACTACACATTTCTCTGATCTGTTTATTCTCTGCAATAATAGCAATCATAAGATCCATGAGTGTTTTTGTCGAGCCATGCTCTGCAGCGGCTTGTATGGCTCCGACAAGGTTCTGGTCAACATTTTCCTTGTCACTTCTTATTTCTACAGCAACTCGCTTTAACCAAGCTCCTATAAAGTCATTAGATTGAAATATGTCATCGAGTCTTTTCTCTCCCTCGTCAATGTTTCCAACTGATGGGTTTGGCAAAGTTTCGGGTGATTTTACAGGCACAGGCACACAAAAATTTTGTGTCTTTCTTTGAACCATTGGGGTCCTCGAAGGGCCATTTCCTCCACACTGTTTCCATTCATAATAAGCCTTCAGCGCCAAGATACAGTCAACAATCTTTACAGTAGAAGTAGAACCCAACTGCAAGCTTTCCTGCTTAAAAGTAGGCAACTTCATCTCTTCAACAGCTACAAGAAAATTCTTAACATTCTCAAAATATTGATAGGCAGATAAAGACCATCCTTCCTCCACATGATTTGCAACGACTTTGGACACTGCTCCCGGTTGAACCTTGTTGAGAAGGTTACATAAAATGATCCCATTTCTCAAGCAAAGACAAAACTCCTCCTCGGATGGCTCACACGGTATATCCAAAGGCCCAACCATGCTCTTTATCCATGTTGCAGCTTCAAACCTTCTATTAGCTGCTTCCTTTGCTTTCAGTGAAGCCAATAGACCATCAGAGAGGCTCTTAGAATTCGATCCGCTGCCTTGTTCTACATTAGAAACCTGTGATTCCGTGGCATTGGTGAACATATTGTTTCCAGAGACCAATGGGGAAGGGACCCTGCTGGGAGTGGAATCTGGTTGCAGAGACAGATTCTGGTTTTTTCTTGCTCAATAAATCTCACCAGAAAAATGAAAAAACACGAACGTAAGACAATGAGGGTGGTTTGGCCTTGTTTGCAAACTCAGTCAGTGCTGTTCAGTAGGTGGGTATGCACCATTTTCTGTCAATACAGCAGCTTATCAATCAGAAGCATTCAACAAAAAGACTTCTTTTCGAAATGGGTATTCTCCCAGAGAAATTTGCAATTTGCAGCAGCTTATTAATCAGAAGCACTCAACAAAATGACTTCTTTTAGAAATGGGTATTCGCCAAGAGAAGATGGGTGGAGATTAGATTTAGAAATGGGTAATCCTCAAGAAAAGAATTGGAAGTCTTGTGTTTGAGCTTAGGATGCTCAAATAGAAATACTTATATAAACTTTAAACTTTTCCTGCCAACCCTATTTCCTTAGCCAACGTGCTATCTTGTGTTTGAATATCCCATATAGTATTGATTGATTCTGGATTCTTTTGCAGTTGTTGGTGTAGTTATAAAAAAGCCTGGTATTATCATCTCTTTCATTGATTAAAATTGCTTTGCTTGACTAGACTGGAATCTTTATTCAATAAAAAAAATTGCAACTTTATTATGGGGGAGCTGCTATGATAAATGATAAATGCTTATAGCAGCAATGTTTTATAGTATTTTTTTGGATTTTTTTTCTTTTTTTCTCAGTAAAAAACTATTGTAAATTTGTGTTTGGGGTTATGTACTATCTTTAAGCACCCCAAAGGAATTTTCATCAAAAAAAGGTTAATTTCATTCCATAGGGGTGCTCACCAACAAGTTGGGTTTGAGGCAATTCAATATCTTAAAATATCCGATGGAGATTTTTCACTATAAGAGTATTGATTTATTTATTTATATTTTTTAAGTGAGCTGATGGATTTTCTTGCCAATACTTTGTAAATTCTTCAGCAATGTGTTTGGATCCTTGAGGAAAATATCTCCTTTCTTGAGTTCAATGGATGTATAGGTGGTGAAGCTTCATTGCAATTTTCTATCTAATGCATCACCTTTCACATTTCCCCAACAACTAGGCAACGACATCTTCTATCATCCTATTATGTTTTCCTTTAGACGAGCCATAGAGACTCGTCTTTAATGCGAATCTATAAGGTGTCATACCCATCCACACCCATCCTTGGCATGAGGTATGGTAATTTACCACGCAGACTGGTATTTAATGCGAGTCTATAAGGTGTCATACCCATCCACCACCATCCTTGGCATGAGGTATGGTCACTCATGGGCATCCACCAACTCTACTGAAACATCCATGTCTAATCAGCTGGTCACTATTCACTGTTGGACATTTACTGCTTAGGCTCGACACCCATTTCCTTCCAACGCTATTTCCTTAGCCCACTTGTCGGCTTGTGTTTGAATGTCCCATATAGTATTGATTCTTTTGCAGTGGTTGGCATAGTTATAACCTGGTATTATCATCGCTTTCATTGATTAAAATAGCTTTACTTGACTAGACTGGAATCTTTATTCAATAGAAAATTTGAAACTTTATTTTGGAGGGTTTGCAATCTCTTTTAGAGTCTTGTATTTTTACTTATTTAAAAGAAGTGTAAACAATGTTGAAGGCATTGTTAATCTTTGATCGTAATAAAAGTGTAGACAATGTTGAAGACATTTTAAATTTTTTATCATAAATTTTGAATATTTTTCAACAATCTATAAAAATGTCAGCATTTAAGACAAGGAATAATTAGTATAATGAACATGGGAATCTCAGAATCTCATAAAACAACTAGGATTCTATAGCAAAAACAAGAGATAACATTTGGTAAAAATTGACAATGTTTTATAGTAATTTTTTGGATTTTCTTTTTCTTTTTTCTCAGTAAGAAACTGCTATAAATATTTTTTTCCAGGTTATGTACTATCTTTAAGCACCCCAAAGGAGTTTTCATCAAAAAAATAAATTAAATGAGATGGTGGATTTTCTTGCCAATACTTTGTAAATTCTTCACCAATGTGTTTGGATCCTTGAGGAAATTATATCCTTTCTTGACTAGTGTCACCTTAGTCACTTGTCCCCAACTACTTAGGAAGTTGAAGCCTCTTACTGCAGAGCCCTAATTCAACTCCGAAAAAGACACTAAACACCAAAAACACCTCTTTCCAGGTTATTAGAGACCACTACCTTATTGGAGTTAAACCATGAGAGTGAGAAGGGATGTACTACAAGTGTTTGTGAAAAAATGTCAGAGTAGTTATTATTGCAGTAGTATATTAGACCAACAATAAACACATATGCAAATGTCATTCAAATATACACATTTATCATAAGTACATCAGTGTAAGCAACTAAAGTTGGTCAAGATAGTAGTATTATGAGTGACATGTACATATAACTATCATCCAAATGTTCATAGCATTGTTGTAAAGTTTAACAAGATTTCATCTTTAATACCAATTTGACCACTTTTGCACTAACTAACCAATAACAAAGGTTGAAGTGAATGAGTGTTACTCATATGTATTAAATGCAGCAATAAGGTAAGGTTTTATGTACTTTACATTAAGTCGAAGCATCCATATACGTCACTAATAGTAGATGATAATACAAACCACTTATCAGATGTTGGCTTTTACCTTTAGGCATGCATGGAATAGTATATCAATATGGATTACATGTTATGACAGCATTAAGAAATAGGCACCTTCCACACATTATCATATCAGTGCGTAGACAGGTTACTTGCATCCATTAGCATCGAAATTGTATTTTTATTTATTTAAAATAAGTGTAGACAATTTTGAAGGTATTGTTAATCTTTAATCGCAAAAGAAGTGTAAACAATGTTGAAGGCATTTTTAATTTGTTATCATAAATTTTTAACATATTTCAACAATCTATAAAAATGTCAACATTTGAGACAAGGAATAATTAGTATAATGAATATGAGAATATCATGAAATAACTGGGATTTTATAGCAGATACAAGCGATCACCTTTGGTAAAAGATGGCAATGTTTTATAGTAATTTTTTGGATTTTTTTTCTTTTTTTCTTGGTAAAAAACTTCTATAAATTTTTTTTTCGGGTTATGTACTATCTTTAATCACCCCAAAATATTTTTCATCAAAAAAATATTAATTTTATAGGGGTCCTCACCAACAAGTTGGTTTTGAAGCAATCCAATATCTTAGAAAATCGAATGGAGATTTTTCACTAAAGAGTATTGATTTATTTATTTATATTTTTTAAGTGAGATGGTGGATTTTCTTGCCAATATTTTGTAAATTCTTTAGCAATGCGTTTGGATCCTTGAGGAAAATATCTCCTTTCTTGAGTTCATTGGATGTATAGGTGGTGAAACTTTATTGCAATTTTCTAGCTAATGCATCATGTTTCACATTTCTCCAACAACTAAGAAATGACGTCTTCTATCATCCTATTTTGTTTCCCTTTGGGAGAGCCTTATTTACCAGACATACTTGTCTTTAATGCGAGTCTGTAAGGTGTCATACCCATCCACACCCATCATTGGCATGAGGTATGGTCACTCATGGGAATCTACTGTTAAGATTTCATATGTTAAACTAGATTCATTAGTGTTCAATTTAAAAATCATAACAACAACATATCCATATCACTGATAAAAACACAATCACAAGATAGACAAAGTATTTATCTTGGGAAACCCTCAAGGGGAAGAAAACCCAGCAAAACTTCCTCTGTATAAGATGTATAAGATATAACCCCAAAAACAGTTATCCTCCTCTTATTGTTCTGTCTCTCTCTCTCTCCTATGCGCTACACAAGTGAGAGTCTGTGTGCCCTAATAAGAACCACAACTCTTCTATTTATACACAATGAACCGACTAAATTTTACCCTAATCAAGTCAGCCCCACTAAACTGTCTAGGCCGACTTCACCTAGGAACACTCAAAATAGTATATTATATTATTAATTAGGGTGTTATTGACTGACTTACAATGGAGGCTTTACCACATGACTCTATGATGACCAACAATAGTACCACCCTGCTAGAGAAATAATAACATCTCCCTTGGGTTACATTAGTAAAATACATTTAGAATATGCTTTGAAGTTAAAATATTCAACACTCCCCCTTAACGAGAAGGTTATTCTAATGACCACATCATCATAGACAATAGGAGCACAGAGAGACAATATTTTCAACAATACATTGAGGTAATACATCTATACGTCATAGGAAGTTTTCACAATCAGTAACTGGAACAGTTACTCTTCAATGTCTTCATCTTCTACATCACATGATCACTTGATCCTTTTTCAGCAATGCTTCGACCTTTCGATCCTTCATAGTAGCACTTCAATCTTTGGATCTTTTGTAGTACTTTGATCCTTTGCAATAGCACTTCGATCTTCTTGATCCTTTGCAGTAGCACTTCGATCTTCTTAATCTTTTGCAGCAACACTTCGATATTCTGCAACAAACTTCCATCTTCTCAATCCCTTGTAGAAACACTTTGATCCTTTCATTCCTTTTGTAGCAGCACTTCGATCCTTTCAATCCTTTTGCAGTAGCGCTTCGATCCTTTCAATCCTTTTGCAACAACACTTCGATCCTTCTTGATCCTCTGAAACCATGCTACCTGTAGTACCCATGAGCTATTTGGTGATGATCAATCCCGATCAGCTTTGGACATAAGTCCAAGGATGATGCAATCCTCCATCTGCATGATCCATGAAATCGATCAGCTAAATCGTCTACAACTAAATGTAGATCTCGACCGCACCTAGTGCAGGCCCTGTTGTCTGCGAGGACTCATCATAGACCATCCATACTATTGAGGTTAGGACCACTCCCAAGTGAGTGTTATACTATGGTATCTACACTCACATATAGGTATACTCTACCATGTAAGAGTATTGTCTGCAGAGAAGATCTCGACTACATTCAAAATGTCGGCCCAAAGTAGAACATCCATACCACACAAGTTAGGACCACTCCCAAGTGAGTGTTATACTACGATGTCCATGAGGACTCATCATAGAGAATCCATACCACACAGGTTAGGACCACTCCCAAGCGAGTGTTATTCGATGGCATCTACACTCACGTGTAGGTATACTCTACCATGTAAGAGTATTGTCTAGAGAGCAGATCTCGACCACATTCAAAATGTCAGCCCAACGTAGAGCATCCAGACCACATAGGTTAGGACCACTCCCAAGTAAGTGTTATTCTATTGGCAATGTCCCCAAGGATAGATTTAAGATTTAAGATTGAATGCAAATAAAATTGCTCCATGTAAGACTAAGTTTCTTTTAAGAGGACTATATCTCTGAAAAGATCCCTATTAGACCACGATGTTCAATGATTCAAAAACATGATATTGTGATAACTAACAAGACACTATCGAGAATTCAGCAGCAACATATCTCTTTTTTGTGCAGGCACTGGTGGAGGAAGCATGTCTCTAGATGCTTTAGAAAACATCATAATACATTTACACAACATTTTAAAGCTTGTGGGTAGACAATCCAATGACTTGATTCTAAGACATTTAGAGATAAAATCTGTTAATAATATTCGCAGTCTAATAACAGATTTTAAGGTGAAAATAAGCCAAGACAATTCTATAATATTACTCGTTATACCTGTAAAAAAACAAATACAATCAAACTGTAGAGAATCTTGGTTCCATAGTTTTACAATTTTAAATCAAACACCTCAAAAAAATATCTAGTGATTTCATATCTCTAACGAATGTTATAATTTATATCATTCATAAATGAACCAACAAGCTATATTCTAAACAAAGTTTATTCCCCTTATTTCATGAAAAATCCAGTAACCTAACATGCTATAAAGTCATTCAAGCTGGTTGTAATAAAGAATTTAACGTCATAGTCATAACTTTCAAATGTGTTCAATACGGTGTACCTCCATATGGTCAACAAAACAAATAAGCTAGATATGAAAAAAAGTAAATTGAATCATTTTTAAAATATAAAGATTTATAATAATAATTTCACTAAAAAATTTGAAATTCCTAGTATGAAACACAATTTTACAACAAAATCTAAATGCTTAGCATTCTTATAACCCAAAACTAGAAAAATACTCCAACTGCATTTATCTTTCGTTTGGTGTTCGGTTTGGACAAAATATGAATGTTTAGCATTCCCTAAACTCAAAACAAGCAAAAAATATCAACTGCTTTTAACCCTAGTTTGTCGCTAGGTCTGATCACTGGACCTGTTGAATGACTTGGCTAAATTTTGGTCATTCTTGTGCAGTGACAAAAAAGCACTAGCTAGAAAAATGACCATCTTTTGTTACTATGGTTGAATCATAATACAAACCCGGGTTCAAAAACCCCTAAGACATGTAGTCATACTAATAAAACTATAGAGTTAACATGAGTGGGTCATGGATGTTGCACACCTCAACGGGACATAGTGGGTGGAAGTCCTAGGTGAATTTGACACAGTAGATACCCGTGAGTCCTAGTAGCTAAGCAATATGTTTAACATAAAAAATACAGTAACACTAATTTTTACAAAGTTGAAAAAAAAAATATAAAGAGGAGAGAAGATTTCATGGCAGTAGAAACAATTTCAAGATGCCCACACATAGATGTATCCCACTGTTAGAGGTATCTCACTATTACACACATGCACAATTACCATGCTAAAAGGCAGTCAAGCAAGCATAACAACCCGTGTCCAATCAACCATTCTGTTAGTATGAAGGCCACTGTATGAAGAGAAAAGCTTACTGCAAAAGTAGAGAAATTAGAAGCTCAAGGACTCCATGTTGCACATCATCAGTTTTAGAAGGATGAAGAAAAGTCGAGAGAACATATTTTACAACACTCAAACCCACCATTTCTCTCCTAATAGATTTTCTGTGTGTAGCCACCACACTGTTCATCAATGACGAATGTACTCCAAGGAATTGAGAACACAGAATTAGTTCAGTGACTACATTTTGCTGAACTATGGGACACTTCTATCTCCATATAACATAAATTCAATTAATATTCACTGTCAAATCCATTCGTTTCCTTATTTGCACATTTTTTTGTTAAAAAAATATTTTGAGAATAATCAGCAAATACATTAAAAAGGATTCAGAATCGCTCTTGGCCCCTGCAGAGACCATTTCATGTTCCTGTGCAGTCTGAGTTGTTCAGACGAATTAATAATGTTGATCACAAAGATAAAAATTTTGGTGGTGATCAAGAGCAGATTGGGACAAATGGTTTCTTTGAGGGTAAGGAGTCCTTCCTTTTGAAGAATTTTCTCCCGGTGTTTGAACCCGTACATCTTGTGACGGGTTTTCTAGGATTGTCAAGGTGTATCGCTCCTTATAGCATAGTATCAGAAGGTTTAGACCTGAGCTTCAGTTCCCAAGTTGAACACCTACCGGTTTGCGGAGGCGGAGAGGTGACTAGGGTTTTAAACTCAAGCATGGGATCACACCCTTCAATGGATTATAGAGGTAAATATTCCACGATTCTCTGGTTTTCATTGTGGTTTGTTTGAAATTGGACAAACATTAACCTTCTTGATCTATCTTCTCACTGCAGGATTCTGTTCTTGCTGCTCCGATGATATACGTATCATTTTATGGGCTTCAAGTGTGGAAGGACCACCCCATCCATTACTTTCCATGTTATTAATTAACCTTTTGGCTCCATCATTATTCTTAACATGCCTCTATACTTCTGTTTTGAGAGCCTTGTTCTCTTCTTCTAAGCTGACTAGATTTTTGTGTGAATCCTCAATCCTCATCTTAAACTTCTTCCTTTTTCTCATCTCATCTTGTAATTCTGCTTCAATCTTAATGATTTATTTATTTTTATTTATTTTCTGGAAAACATCAGTACTCTCTAAAGATTCCTTTTTAATAAATTTTGAATCAACCTTCGACTCTAAATCAGTATCTCCCATGGTCTGAAAATTGGCACCATGCTCCATTGAATTCATTCTCTAACCCAATTCTTCAATTGTCATTTTTTGAGGGATCTTATAATCTTCTTTCAACTTGGGAGTTCCCATATGGAACTGGCTAATCTTTTTCTCCAAGACCCCATACTCATCGCCATTTTTCTTAGATCTAGACTTTCCCTTTCGTCCATCTCTTTTAAATTCTGGAGATCAAGTGACAATTTGAGTAGGTTCTCTATCACGGTATCTGAATTCGCAGTGCCATAAATGTCATCTGAATTGTTGTGACAAATATCCATGGTGTTTGATTGAATTTCGTCATCAAACCCAGCTGCTCGGTCTCTCTTTTTGGCATGTTGACTAATCATACTTGCAGAAGAAATTAGCATTGTACACTTAGGTTGAGTACTTTTAGCACATAAAGGTACAACCCCACATCTAGAAATCAAATTCATAACTAACTATTGCTAATAACTATAAATACGATACTTTTGCCACAAAATTGTAATAGAAAAGAAAAATATTTTGCCACAATTTTTTTTAACTATTGAATGGATTTCATTACTTATCCATCAAATCGATTTCTTAGTGTTTTTTCAAAACAAAGATAATTGGAAAACATGCAAAACATGTGGTAAGCACCCTTCTTCATGATCACAGACCCAATTTGTTATCTTAAATATAGATACATCCACTTACACTTAAAATAGGTGTAACATAAGTGTAGACTTCATTGAAATAGCTAAAACAAACAACCTTCATTGTGACCACTCAACCAAATTCTTAAAATAACTGCAACAAATGTTAAGATATCATCCCAAATGCTTAAACTATTAAGAAGAAAACTACTCAAAAATTGGTCAAACTTTATTGTTGTGGTCCAATAAAATATTGATGCAAATGAGGAGGAATGGAGGGTGATGATGAATTACAAAAAAATTGAAAACATTAGAAATTAAATTTTCCTTAAACCTGCAAATGAATTCATAATGACCACATAATCTTACTTTCATTTTGAATAGTAGAACAAGATAGCTCAATTGTACTTTATTGTTACAACCAAAGTGTATTGAAGTTGGCAATATATTCGGTTGGTTCTTTATAAAATGCAACTGGAAATTAAGATCAACACACACAACAAGAAAGGAAAAGGAACCTAAAGCAACCAGAAAAGCAAGAATTTAAGTAAAACCATCTCCTTACCCAACACCTTAGTTATCCATCAAATTGCAACTAGGGTGGGAATGAATCAATGCGAGCTTCTCTGCTCTCTGCTAGGAATGAAGAACTCATTGAACGAACAGATTGACAATCATCAAAGGCCTTTCTTAGTTGTCATACATGTCCAATGCGCTTTTTGTAGTTGAGTGTAGTTGCGCTTCTGTGTTTACGTGATTGATGGTAAGGTGTTCCAAGGCGGAGTCTGCGAGCAGGAATGCTTCTCATCACTTGATCAGAGAGAACTGTCCCACCCAGATGAATGCTTCTCAATTCACTCCAGAGAGGTGTGAACATGACTTACCAGCAGAAAACCAATGAGGACACCAACTTTCCGGAGTAAGAACACCTCAACACCACCACCAGATGACAATTATTGTCCAATGCAAAACGTGCAAACGAAAAACAAAATGGATTAGAAAAAAGAGAGAAGCATGAATGATGAATCATAACCAATAACAAAGTAGAGAAAACATTACCCAATTGGGAGAAATTCGTCGTGTATAGATATATTATAAGACCATCCATACTATTCTATAGAGGTCGAAGATAAACAAATGATATAAATGAGGAGATCGCTATACACCACATCATGGTAGTCTCTACACTGCTCTCAAATGGAGATACCAAATGGTAGTTTATAAATATGCCGTTTACAAATGTAAAAAGCATGATCAACTGGATCCCACCTATGTTATAGAAACACAGCTTTGACAAGGGAATAGCAACGTGGAGACATGGATGAGTGCCGCCCTCACCAACGAGGACTCGTGCCTGGACGGCTTTCAGGCTGCTATAGGGAGAGTGAAGGCCATGGTCACGGCCCAAGTGCAAAATGTGAGCAAATTGATCAGTAATGCCCTCGCTCTGTTTAACATATACACTGCCACCGAAGAAGGATATTAGATCGTTATCTCACACTAAAAACATGCAAGGATATTGATATGTTTCTAAAAGCATGCAAGGATATTGACATGTTTTTAATATTTAAAGTATTCTGCGTACTATATATATATGTTTTTGTATCCACACGTATCTATATATATTTTTCTTTCTGTGGCTCTAGCATTATGTTTAATCCAGGGCTTTTTGAACTGTAAACTTTGCATCATTGGACGCAGAATATTGAGGAGGTTTCTGTAAGGATAAGGATCCGAGATTCAGAGTCTGCTGGTTTTTTGAAGAGCTTTTGTAAATCAATGAAATTTGACTTTCCGAAAGTTCTAACCTTTGTTTTTTTTTGCCATTGATTTTGATGGTTATATAGGTATAAATTCAACAGGTAAATCAGAACTACTCTTAATCTATAGAATAAACCTGGGACACTACTTTATATGAGGAATCTAAACTATAGCCAGAATAATTTGAGCCATTAAATAACTCTAAAATTATTTTGATGAAAGCGAATTTCCTTTTTAGCACCAACTATGAAGACCTGATTGCAGCTGCGCACCGCCAGATGAAAATTTTGAATGATTGTTTCTTGTGTTTATAAGCACACATTTTCATAAATAACAGTTAGTTTAGGATTTAGAAATGTGAAACTGACATAAATATAACTACATAATTATTATGTATTGTACAAGCTAGGTTGTTTATCATCTGGAATCATTTTGTTCCATTTCTATACTCTTGCTTTTTAGAATAATAGAAAACTTTTGGCAAAAAAATAAGAGTAGAATTAAAAAAAAGAGACCTTAGAAACACTTGATCTATACCATCTCAATAATATTTGTTCAACATCCAAAATACAATATCTCTTAGTCTAACACTTCAATATTTGCCCTCAATAAATCCAGCAAAAATTGACACCCTTTCATCCACATACCCGATCAAAACAAATTAAGAACTAGCTTTTAAAGAAATAGATATCCCACTTTGTTGCAAGCATCGCAGAGCATGAACATTGCTTCCATACCAGGGATCAATATTAGTTACCATATTAGATCGAAAAAATTATTATTTTGTAGAGAGCTAAAGCATAGTTGTGTCCATCATTAAACTAAGGCTACAATGTCACAAAAGAACCAAAAACTAACCTATCAACTTCTGATTAAAAAATTAATACAAATTTAATATGTTTGTTTTCCGTTTATGTTAACTATATCAAACATGCCTTTGCCTAAACCATAGATTAATGAAAAGCGTTAACTTGTTTAATTTCTTATTACTTGCATAATGTATTCCTCGTCTTAAGAAGAAGAAAATAAAAGAACCAACCTTTTATAACAGGGCTATCAATAGCAGACAAAAAGTATTCAACATCAGAGTCAGCAGAAATTACTGGCTAGCATTGCAGCAGCAAAAAAATTAAAAGTTTCAAAGTCAAGTTTTCATTATACAGTTTTCGGCTCAACTAAAAAAAGTATGCAATACATTTCATCGATTTTTTTCATTATACAGTTTTCGGCTCAACTAAAAAAAAGTTTGCAATACATTTCATCGATTTTTATACAAGGCACCTGCTCCAAAATGCAATATTGGAGTGAAAATATGCCACTTCAGCTACAAAAAGTTAAACTTCCTTTTATGTTTTCAGCAAAAGAGCCACCTGTTTTGGATCTCTGATGAGGTAGCTTGTAGCTTGCTGGCATGAAGGAAACTATGTAGGTTCTTCGATAATATTTTGAAATTCACAAAATGAAGACCTCAAAAATACTCCCAAACTAGTGTGAAGCCATATTGCTCCACGATTTCACTGTCTTGGTGTGGCCAAGTGTAAATTATGTTGATTTCACATCTTCCTTGCATTAAAATATACCACCTGGCATCACTGGAACTGTTATTACAACACTAGCCATATTGCTCCATGATTTCACTGTCTCTGTGTGGCCAAGCGTAAATTATGTTGATTTCACATCTTCCTTGCATTAAAATATACCACCTGGCATCACTGGAACTGTTATTACATAATTGTAATGCCAAGAGAGCCTAGCCCAGCCCTATGTAAATGTTTAATCTTCGGGTACATCAACCAACTCATACTCAAGGAGTGAAAGATTGTTGTCTTCCTTCACAACGAAATCTGCAGCCCGAGTCTCCAAGCCAAACCGAGTAGCCAAAATCTTTAAAGAGTTGTGAAATCTGCAGGCTCAGTTGCCTCAATCCTGCCCAACTTATTAACAACCAGTCTCATTGAACCCCTAAACATATCCATATTTGTATAACGTAAGATAATTGTAGTTTCTTGCTTAATGATATCAACACCAGGCCCATTCAACAAGCAAATGAACACATGACATGAAGAAAAAAAGGAAAATATAGAATGACTAATTAAATCAATACAAATAAAATTGTATAAAAAACAAAAAAATAAGAAAAATGAATGAATTGAGGGGAATTCATTAGAGCATGACCAATACTGACCACCAACATCGCCAAACGCTTCCTTTCCCATTAATCGATTTATGAGCTCACTTCCTATCTTAATTCTGCAATATTGCGAAAGTCCATTCTAAATTGTTTTAATAATCAGATTGTCTTTCCTAACATAGTGGCTTCTCACCATCAAGCCCAGCCTAGCGTCCAATCTTTGAATCTCTCGTGGAAGGTACCAAAAGTGATACTGAGCAGGGACAACATTCAAGAATTTATATTTAGATCAAACAGAGCCATGTTGAATTTATTTGAATTTATATTTAGATCAAACAGAGCCATGTTGAATTTATTTGATAGTTTATGCAAAACAATTGAAAGATAGACCTGTAAATTAGGAATACGCAAATAGCAGCAGCTAGTGATATAAAACCAGAACCTGTACCTTGACAATTTTGCTTCCCAAGGAACATGTAGCATTGCATAATGATAATGGACAAGTGTAGCATGTAAGTATTTTTCAGTCACTTTACTGCATATTAGTATTTTTTGTTTTATGTTTCCGAAGCTATATAGGATGTTTCAAAGGTGAAAAGTGGGATTCAAGGCTGATGGCAGAGAGAGCCTGAACATTGCGATTCTTGGCCTTCCTGAATTGAAGTTGGGGAATTTACCATCCAGGGTTTCACTGATCCTTTAGTTGATTATGATGATAGTTGCTAAGTATTAAGGAACAAATTAAGGGGAGGTGAGTTACTTTACTCTTTTTTTTTCATGTTACATACTTTTTGCCTTTTAGGGTTTACTAGTAAATTTTCACCATTCAAGTCCTTCACATGACTTGAAGGCTGGGATATCAATTATTTATTGCTCAGATTTTTTCCTTTGAGTTATCATTATCGAATAGAAATAACAAGGAAATAAAAAAGGAAAGGAAGAACAGATGTTGACAAAATAAGGATGAAAGCGGACGAAATGAATAGCCCACTACAATAATATATGACTTCCTTGATTTTAGTGTTATGCAAATGTAGAGAATTCTACTTTTAACTTTAGTGGGAATTGCTTAGGCTCTAATTAAAATGATGTGTTTTTTTCATGATCGTTTCCATCAATGGAAATGGACATTGGTATAGTAATGCATATGCTAACACGAACTAATGGGAACTACAACCAGATTACCATGACGGTTGTTTCCAATGAAGTGCCGGGAATTCGAAACCGTGCTCTCGAAGAGGGACAGCATTGCTGCTTTTGGTATGAAGAAGAAATTGAAGACAATCTTCGCAGGTGTTTCGGGTTAAATGAGTAAAATTTGTAAACATGTTTTAGCACTGTAGAGATTTCCGAGCTTGAATGTGGATATATATATATATATATATGGAAAGAGAGAGAGAGAGAGAGAAACGAATGATTTGTTTCACTAAATAATGGATATTACTGTCTTCGCAACATTCTTCATACAGGAGTGAGCAATTACCAGGATATAGCGTTGCTCTATACAGAACCATTCGGTAAGGTCAATCATACGTAGTACACTAGTGTATATAATTGTGTATATAATATTCTCCTTGTGTATTATTTCTATGCTAAGGTATTGAAAGCATGATAAGTGTGCCTATGGGTGCTAATAACATGCACAACATTGCCGACAATTTAAAATTTGTTGCTTTAAAATTCTGGCAGCTTTAAAATTGATGCCGCTAATATATCAATGTACAAATCCACAAATTCTAGGAGCTTTAAAATTGATGCCGCTAATACATCAATGTACAAATCCACTTGATACAATGGGTGATTCCAAGTTTTCATTATCGTCATTACTTAATGTACAAATCCAATTACTTAATGTACAAATCCACTTGATACAATGGGTGATTCCAAGTTTTCATTAACGTGATACAATGGGTGATTCCAAGTGCCTCATAAATCTAGTTAAGAAAATTGAAATATATACATCCATATTCCTCATATTTTACCAAAATAACAATTAAACCATTCATTTTCAAATGCATCAATTTTCAAAAGCTACATACAAATAGCTCCTCCCCATATCAAGTGGCAATGTCGAGAACATTGCCACCACATGGCTCTTGTTTCATAGATCAAATTATAATTGACTAATCTGATATAATATGAGTAATATTTAATTTTTCCATATGGTAGCGATGATATGTATGATAAAGGTCTCTTTCCTCTTATCTATTGGTATATTTTCGGTTCGGACGAGAAGTTTATGAACATTAGTAAAAGTGCACTTTAACGTACATGTGTTGAGTTGGCATTATAAACAATTTTATGTGATGTTGAATTTTAGAATAAATCTAATTATAATGGATTGGTGATGTTATTAGTTATTATACCTGCCTCCGGCTGGTATATTGTAATCGTTCGATTTCAAACCGCGTTGACTTTGGGTATTAGCTGGTGCATATCGGTGCATATTTAAAGGATTAAAATCTCTATTCTAAAGTTTAACTTTGTAACATGAAAAATAGCAATTTTTAAATTTATTAAAATCGTATTTATTTGTGTTCCTATTGGTTAAGCAGGGATGATGTCATCCTCGAAGTTTGCTATCTGGATTTGGGTTGACACCTGTTAACAATGACATCATATGTAACTTTTCACCTACCCGCCTTCTTCTTGTCTCCGGGAGCTCAACGGAATTTCGAAATATGCATCGGACTCTGAAAAGGAATTGATAAGCAACCGCTGTTGCAGCTAACCTGAGATCTAGGCTTCGGAATTTCTCCATACAGAAATTGTTGTCGAATTGCAGAACTCCAATGATAAATATAATAGAAAAATAAAAGCAAAGTATCAAGCCACTAAAAGAAATTTAGAGCAGAACTATGATGTGCGACTTAATTAGGCCTGCTGCGCAGAGGTTCAACCCACTCAAAGGCTGTCAGCATCCCATATGATCTGAACCCAATCAACTAATGAATTTTCCAGTCTGGTATTTTAAAGATTATCAATATGTTGCATCAGCAGAGCATATGGGGCATTGTATCAATCCATTCTCATTGCAATGGGGGCACCTCACAACAACATTTTGATCATTGACAAGCTTACAGCTTCCACTGCACTCTAAACAGGGCACAAACCTCATTCCGCCGCACCCATCACAAACCTTACCTGCCCCATCTGTTGAAAGTCCTGCAAGAAGCCCATCCAACTTACGATCTTCATGAAGCTGCAAGACTTCGTCTGCACCACCAGTATACCTGCCCCTGATGAACAATCTCGGTACCGGAACAGGCTTTCCCATCAACTCCTTCAGCTCATTCCTGAAATCTAGATGCATAGAAACATCCCTCTCATCAATGCTGACGCTAAAGCTCTCAAGCACAGATCTCACATTGTTGCAATCCTCGTAGGTCTTTTTGATTCCTCGCAGTGTTGTAGTGTAGAGCACCACTGCCTTCTCACCTCCAGGTGGGCATTTTTCCTCAAAGCTGTCAAGAGGATTTTTCTTGCCTTGAAGAGCTCCATATGAGGACCACTTATCTTTTGCATTTTCTGTCATTGGACTAACCCCACAATGTCTAGGCTTCTCTTCATCAGAATCCTTGTTTCTAACAGCATTCCAGTCATCCTCGAAGAGGCTCTTCAATGTGGAAGAAAGAAGCTCTGGATCATAAACATTACCATTAGGCTTCATTGAGAATTCATCCCTAGAATTGGCATTGTCATTCAAATACAGATTGGGTCCCTGGATATTTTTCTGACTAGCCGAACCCTCAGCATTCCTGTCAATGGGCAGGCTTGATTGTATCAAATCGCCACTTGGGTTCTTCTGCAAGCTATCTTTCATGGGGTTTCCAACCTTCTTCTCATCAGCCCTCCCGATCTTAGCATCCAAATCTTCCAGTCTATGGAATTTAATATTTTTACCATCAAAAAATGGGGTTTTCCTATCAGCATTGACTTTACCTGGTGGAGTGAATTCCCCATCTCTTTCCACAACATCCCATGATGCATCGGAAGTCTCAGATTCCCCATCTCTATTCCTCCCTGGGTTCTTCTTATTATTCTTCTGTTCCTCCTGCAACGAAGGCTTGAGATTGTCCAGCACTTTGCTGCTGGATTGTATGAATTTCCCACTTGGGTTCTTCTGCAAACAATATTTCACAGGACTACTAGCAACCTTCCCATCATCCCTGCCAATCTTAGCATCCAATTCCTCCAGTGTATGGAATTTAATATTTCTACCATCAAAAAAATGGGTTTTCCTTTCAACACTGACTCCGCCAGGCTGCGTAATTTTCCCGTCCCTCTCCACAATATCCCACGATGCATCAACAGTCTCAGATTCCCCATCTCTACATTTCAGTGGATTCTCCTTGTTATTCTTCTTCTCCTCCTCCAGCGCAGGCTTGAGATTGTCAAGAACTTTGCTAACTTCCAGCCATGATTGAGGACCAGACTCTGTATTTACATCAAATTTCTTTAGTTTTTCATAAACTGGGTTTGTGGGTGAATCGAAACTGTTACCTCTCTGCGATGCGCTTTCTTGCTGCGTGCTAGATTCGAGGGCCTCTGGATTGAAGAGCCCATAAGTTGACGATGTGAGCGCAACATGATGATTGTGAATGTTGTTTTTCTTCTTCTTCTTATGCGGACACTGTGAAAGTGAAATCCTCTCGAATCCTTCGGCCTTCAATACAGTTTCCATATGTTTTGAAGATGCACACCCCATTTAATTCTTGTAAACAAAAAACAGCTATACAGGTTTTACAGGAATTCAGGTTTGCTCAAGGATTGTAAACAAAAACAGCAATACAGGTTGTACAGGAATTCGGGTTTTCCCAACGAGAAAATTTAATGGATATCATACAAATATAACATTATTTTTTCAAAGCTTCGGCCTTTTCTCGCGCGCTGCAGGGGATTTCATGGAAGAGAATATGTCTTTATGCTTTTCTTTTTCGATTATAAATTGGAATTCTTGGAAATTATCCTTCCCCACGCGTCTTCGCATTTGTTATCGTAGGGGTATCATGTGGTGCAAATGGGCTTATCTGTGTTCTTGTGATAATGCCTGTATGCTGGGTTGTCCATCCCTAAATCATTAGATGCGTCCCAATTTTGCTATCTCCGCCGGGTGACACAAAAGAACCCATTGCAGAAGTAACAGAACAAGAACATACATTGCAGAAGTAACAGAACAAGAACATACAACGATTGGACACTAGTTTCTGGTTTCTCAGAAGGAGGAAAACTACACAACACTACACTAGAGAAACAATATTCCTTTTACTGTAACACCACTATGTTGCAGTCAATTCGCTAAAAACATCACTTTTACGTTTCAGCTAGTTCTTTAAAATCATCTTTTTCCCATTATTTCTGTGTGGTAAAACATTATATAAATTCCAATATTCAATCTTCTTTTTACCAAATTCTTTAAACAGTTTCT
>LPNX010924711.1:82755-96221 GCA_001517045.1 Pseudotsuga menziesii
TGCATCAGCAAACAGAAAGCCCATCCCCATCCTTGTTCTGTACCATCAACCATGGCGTATCAGAATCATGATAATATAACGGTGAAGCAATGACCGAATGCCATCACTTACATACCAGCTGAGCCCTTATTACAGATGTAACAGGTAGCTACCCAATCACCGTATCCACAAGCTCATTTGGCAGAATCCCCCAGATCTCTCCATCCAGATCAAGACTTCCGATTTTTTTCTGTAAATGACTCTCATGTCCAGAAATGGCTCACACACTTCGTCTACAACATTAGGAATGATCTTCGATGCCCTGAGGAGCTCGGCATTCAGAGGAGCACCGCTGGTTGCAACCATCTATCTATGAGACAAAAGCCAAAACTAACTGATACCATGTGTTTGAATAATCGATCGACTGTTGTATAGAGACGTGTCAGATGCTCTGAACATATGTCATAACATCCATGCACGTGGAAGCTGAAACTTTGAAGTGCAATTTAAATGCCATTGCTTATATGAACGCCAAACTTTGAAGTGCAATCCAAATGGTTTTTTCTTAAATGAATGCTACAAGGATCTCGTTGAAAATAATATAATATTGGTCACTTCAGTGTTCTTGGTTATGGGTTCATTCGGATTTGGTCACAAGTTCCATTATTCTATGGTGTTGTTGTGTGAAAATTCTAAATTTGCTTACGGCTAACTTAAAAAATAATAATTATGAAACTGTCTTTACCTTGCTTGAGCTTGAGTACATTATCAATGAAACTTTGTAAACAAAAAGAAAATTAAAATTTGTAAATTAAGTAAATTTTTATTTATGCTTAATTTTCTTCGATATAAAATGTGTTGGTTTTTTCAAAAGTTTCAGTTAACATTTTATCCTTCATTTAAAAAATATTTTATTATTATAAAAATCTACATTTTCGAAAATAATTTTATTTATTGATAAATCATGCTTCAATTAATTATACTATTAAACTGTTGACTTTTTGTAACAAATTTATTTTAACCTATTTGCTTTTTGTAATAGAATTATAATAAATTCAATAATTTTGAACCTTTCATCAACAATTCTTTGCTTTCTGCCTGCAATATTCTAATATCACATATTTGAGAAAAGGCACCTCAACCTTATCTAAAGGGAATAAGTTTGTATTCCATTGAATATGAATGTTAACTTGGTCTTAGTTCAGTTTTTGTTTTTATAATGGTGAATCATATTATTTATGATGATATATACATTGGGTAAGAAACAGCTTTAAAAGTAAACTATTTATTGTTTTTGTATATATATTTTTTCAATTTATATTTTAATTAAGTTTTAATTATGTTTATAGATGTTTTTATTTGAGATTTGGGGTGGATTACTGAGTATTTTATGGATAAGGTTCATAGATTTTTTTAACTAGAGGAAGATTGATTATATGGCAGTCGTTAAAAATTTGAAATAAACAATTATAAAGAAAAGAATATAGAAAAGCACTGTCACTATATATTTTCTTTAAGCTTGGTTTGATAACTAATTAATTGATATACACATAGAAATATAAACAACACACTTACAAGATGTAACAAGTAATGCAACAACCTATAAACAACAAGTAATCTCACATAGAAATATAAGTATCATAGCAACAAGTAATACATTGTTGCGAGTTTGAATGTTTCATAATTTCTTCAACTTTTAGCTTTAAACTATATACAATATTACAATAAATATTTCTAAAAGGCAGGTATAAGCAGCCTTGCTGCTATTTCACTTGTTTAATTTTACAATGATTTTAATTATCAATTTAATCTTATATTGATTTAAGTTTAAATAAATATTGATTTGAGTTTAAATTAAAGATATACTATTTTTTAAACAATGATTTTTATTTTTTTATTTTTTTAAAATAGGTTTTTCCTTAATACATGTAATTACATTAATATGTATATTTACATAGAAATAAATTCAATGGTAGATGAACTACTTAAAGAGGGGAACATAAAAGATTGAAGCGACCTTGGCTCTGGTTTGTGCTTCGGAGGTCTGTTCTTTGTTGGACCATGATGCCCTGTCTTATCTCCTAGATCTACAACACTTATGTTTGTTTGCCAAAGACCTGAATTCGTTGAAGTGAGAAGAGCTTTGGCTCTAGCCCGTTCTTTGGAGGATTTCTTGAATAGCAGGTTCGTGAGTTGCTGCTGGAAGGTTCCTCCAAGGCTGCATCCTTTTCAGCAATTTTGCAGACTCCAGTCTGTCATTGATTAGATCTCAATTAGCTCTTGAGTGCTGAACTGCTGGAGCGTTTTATACCCTGGCAAGGAAATTTCTTGGAGGTGGTTGTGACGATCACAGTTTTTTGTTTTTTTGGCTCCAAGAATATTTTGATTTCATTGAAGCGTCATCGGCTCTGGTTTGTGCTTGGGAGGTTTGGTCTTTGAAGGATCATGAAGCTTTGTCTTAGCTCCTGGATCTAGAACACTTCTGATTGATTTCTCGAAGATCTATATCTGTTGAAGTGAGAAGAGCTTCGGCTCTGGCTCATTCTTTGGAGGAGCTCTTGTATAGCAGGTTCGCGAGTTGTTGCTAGAAGGTTCACCAAGGCTATGACCTTTTCAATAATTTTTCATTGTCCAGCCTGTCATTGAATGGTTCTCAATTAGCTCTAGTGTGTTGAACTGCTAGAGCATTTCATCCCCTGGCAAGTTGGTCTGTGTTTCTAAAGGAAGATATTTCTGCTACTAGTGATTTTATTTTCATAAATTCATTGTGAACCAGCTTGGTGTACAAAGATTTCTCTTATGGATGCTGGAGGGGACCCTCCTCCTCCTCTTCCACCTAAACTAGATGCCTTTAAACGATTGGTTTCCTCTTGTGGCAAGAGGAAAGGGGGTCCAAATTTGCAGAGATTTGTGAAGAAAGCAGACATTCCCTCGGTTGAATTCCCTGTTCACTAGAATTTTTGAACGACATTAAATCTTGTTGAGCGAGGGCTTATTGGGAAATTTTAAGGTCTATGGCCTTATGCTAAGGCTATTGATGGATGGTTTCAATGAAATTGGATGCCCTTGGTAACTAAAGGTATTCAAAATCACCTGGTTGGCAAAGGATACTATGTTTTTGTTTTTGATTCAGCTGAGGATCGTGATCTTATTTTTCGAAATGACCCATAATTCATGGGCTTTTAGGAGCTCTATTTGAATAAGTGGACTGTGGATTTTGATCCTACCCAGTATGTTCCTGCTTGGGTAAGGCTTCTCACTTACCTTTACATTGCTTTACCAGAGAATGGAAATGGAATAGGAAGAAAGTCTTGACTTACCCAATTATCGACGGTTAATCCAAGCTTGATCTTCTCTTGCCCCTATTATCTCTAAAGCTTCCAGGGATGCATCTCTTCACCTACAAAGAGTAAATCCTTCAAGTAATATCTCATGCATATATATATCATAGGTTAGATGAACAATATATCAAACATATGAGCAAATATATTCATTAACCAAAATACATGAAATAGACTCAATACAAGATTGGAAGAAGAATTCTCTTTATTAACAATCGATGAATGAGATAAGAGTACAACCCAGCTTCTGAGACAAGGACTCCTCTGCAACCAAAGGAATCTGAGTTCTGTTGCTCCAAGATTCTAAAGATATATCACCAGCATAACTTTTCTCTCCAAAATTCATTTCTTAGTCCCCACCCCAAGGCCTCTATTTATACTTTGGGAAATAGAGTAGTTTCGAAGGTTGGGATGGTTGAGATAGTTGGGATAGTTATGGATTAGGGACCAACTAATCTCATCTAATCGCATTTTATATTTTTTGAAGTCAAAACAAGGTGTACGTGACTATTAATATAGGCAACCCGTGTATGACACGTGAGTTGCTCGAAGGAAACCCGTGTACGTAGGTGTACGCGGGTTGCAATGCAAATACTCGCATACGGTACGCGAGTTGTAATGCAGATAGTCGCATATGCAACTCAACACTTAGAAAATATATATATAAATCTAGTTTGAGGGTAATGCATCCCAGGTCATGCCCATCTATAGTGTTTTGGCCACTTAAATCCTAATTTGTCCTTTTGTGTACCAACATGAAGAATGTCGGCACTCGGACAGAGAAGTGTCATTTGGGTTGATAACAGATGCCCCCTAATGTGTGAGGTCAGAGGGAAGCGATGGCCGAAATACATTATAATAATTATCTTGGAGAACTCAGAGGTCCAATGAAGTAGAGGAAGTACCTGAAACAAATACATAGCAATGTCATATACAATATCATATCTAAGGATGCCATGTTCAATATACTGGAACACTAGCTCCTTTGCAATATTTGCGTACATCATATGATACAGGTTCAAGACCACGTATATTACAAAGGTGGATCAAAGCCACAATATACAATAATGATGAGTCTTCAGAGATCTGGAAACTATGTAAGTGAACACAACATAATATTGCACAACTTAGGTTATAGATATAAACCTAAGATCTTCATCAAAAATCCAAAAGAACCAGTACAATCCAAGCCATGTGAATAGATGTGTCGAAGTCGAACATGGATAGGATTCAATAGATTGTCAACCAATAGGTGATAATTGACAACTGAAGCAAAGGAATTCACCAATAGTGAAAGTGAATCTTGAGGTACTATCATCAAAACTCTAGGTCTTCGTCATTAGGAAGTGCTAATGAGAAACCATACTATGATGAGGAAGGAAATAGATGCTTCAATGGACCACAAGAGTGACTAGGAACTGGAGAAAGGAAGGTAGACACAAGTAATATCAAATAGGACAATGATGGGATCAGGATAAAAATTAGATGCAGGGATAAATCCTTGAATAGTGAGCATGACATAGAGATGACCCAAGGAATATTTTAACTTTATAGATAATACAACTAGACTTATCTTTCATGTAGGAGACATGATCAGATTCCCTAGGTACAACAGACAAGTCGAGGAGTAAGAAACTCGAAGTGATAGCTGAACTGAAAGTGAACACTGATACATGAGTATCGGAAAGTACAGAGAGTGCTATGTTCAAGGATGACATGCCGCCACCAATTGAGAATCGAAAGAAAACTTCTTCCTTATCTTTCCTGTGAAATTTTAACAAGTCCAGGAAAGTCAACTCGAGTCTCTCTTCATTTTTGACAAGGTTGAAGAGAAGAGAGAATAATGCTTGATAATGTTACTGATTCGTGGATTTTATGAGCCCGAACTAGTACATGCTCATGTGGTGTTTTCATGTTTATAGAGTCTAAAAACCCCAAAGAAGACTCCAAGGGGGGTCCCTTTTCATCCAATTTAGTCTCCTGAGGCCGAAAAAGTATAAAACATACCACATAATAACTCTCTTAACTTTCATAGAAGAAAAGGTGAACCTTTTTCGTACTTAGTCAGGGAGGTCCGAAAAAGGTTAAATTACCACCTACCCAACGCTCCTTCAAGAGCAGCATATAGCTTNCAATATCACTCGGAAAGATCGATTTGAGTACAAGGAATGGGGCTTACAACAGTAAACTCGACGCTTTGTTCTTATTGTTTAACGAGCATGACAAAGACATAAAGTACACTCAGAATCTTTTTCATGTTTAGGTCCAGAGCACAAAAAAGAGAAAACTAAGCTCATACTGGGTGTTCATTTTCCGTAAATTTAGTCCCTCAGGTCTGGAAAAGTGATAAACCTATGCCTGAGAATACTCTTCTCCATTCCGTAGAAAAGAGAGTGATCATTTCTCGTATTATTCCACATGGTCGAAGAAAGAGATAACCTACCACCAATGTGGATTCCCATTCACATATTCTTAACGACCCTGAATGGACAAATTTACTCAGCAGTCAAGTCTATTTTGAGGAGTTAGACCTGGGCCTAAAGTAACTCCATAAGGGCGGGGAGTCTTAAAAAAGGATAGCTTGTAAAAAGAGACCAAAATGAGGCTTAATTTGGCATGAAAAATAGATAAGGAGACTCCCCTAAACCTATGACAAATGCGGCATGAGTACAAAAAGACCATAAATGTGTTCTAATCTAGGGTACTCATGTGAGGAAATCCCTATCCACAGAAGAACAATGGCATAGACAAGGTACTAATGGTTAAAATACCATAGTCCATGGTCAAAGTAGTAACGGATTAGGTATAAATGCAAAAATGCACATGAGTGACCAAAATCCTACCCTATATGAGTGAAAAACAACTTCAAGTGACCTTAGACCTATTTCATTGAAGAAAAAAAAACATGGTATTAGTTTGATTTTTATAAAAAATAAGAACTATAGGTTAAAACCCACTTTTGAAATAATATTTCTCTAAATAGTTCAAAATATAAATCAAAACTCACCATTTGACATTTTTACCCAATATAGACAAGTTTTACCTCTGCCTTCAATTGCTTGGTGTCGGTGGACAATTCTCAAAACCGCAAGTGCTAGGTAAATCTACTCTCCATGCTCTTTCATTTTATCCAAGCAAATTTTAATTTTAGGCAAAAATTTGACGTTTTCAACTGTTTTCAAGGTAGTTATGCTGTGTACGTGGGTAAGGTATGTAAATAGGCACGTACAACCATTTTATACTCGGATTGCTCAAAGGAAAGTTGCAAATGATATGCGACATGCCCGAAGGACAGTCACGTACACTGCGCGAGATATAAACAGGCTATGTAGGGCCAAAATCAAAATTTTTTATATGAATTTAATGTTTGATAATAGGCTTGTTAATAGGTTGAAACATGGTGTTGGAGTGGAGGGAGAGGGAGCATGAAGACATGGACCAAGATTCTCTTCGAAGTTCCCCCACGGTAAATGCTTTGCGGCAAAGTGGGTTGCTCAAATTCTTTTGTACTTCACCTATGCGATCCAATGTCCGCTTACTAGAGTTTTTGATAAACTACTGGGATCATGATCTTGGTTTATTTGACCTACAAGGTGAGTTTCTAGATATTACCTTGGAAGACATCTTTTTCATCTCTGGTTTGTCACAACGAGGAGCTCCGGTCAACTTGGAAGGTACCGGTAGAGGCAATGACCTTCTAAGTGTGCAGAACTACATTGACACATACTGTGTGCTCAGTACTCAAAAGAGGGGTAGTTGCATCCCTATTGTTCATATTCACAGCTTGCCATTATAGGTGTTGGAAAGCACTATAGTGAGGGTTGCAGGGTCATCATTACTTCATCTTGCAACTCGAAACCAAATGAGACTTGCAGTGGAATGTCTACAGGGAGCCCTATTTGACTGGTGTTCGGGAGTGATCCCAATAATGAAGAAGCAACTCTCTGATTGTATAAGAGGTCGATGAAAAAAAATTTGGTTATTCTAGTATACTGGTGTCCTTTTTCTTTAAGAGGGTGCCCAGTTTGAGTCCTACAGTACCTCTACTAGTTTCTTCTCCCCATCAGCCTAGACTGAGTAGGTGGGGGGGAATCTTCCTCCACCAGGGAGGCAATGGATCGGTTCAGAGTGTATACGATGATAACTTCTACTTATGGTGGGAGCGACAACTACCAGCACTGGAGCAGTTTCCATATGCTGGGATAGATTTCCAAAGTGACAATGACCTTGTCCTCCCTCATGGAGGAGCATGGGGAGCGTCGGGTATTTTTGTTTTCAAGTTTTTAAATTTTTATGAATTTTTAGTCATAAATATATATACATATGTATAAGAGCTTTTAATCCTATAAAATGTTAAAATGCAGATATTGGACCAGCCCACCCTGCTGGGCATCCACGTATGTATGTGCGTCCTGTGGTAGGAGAATATCATGGCTTGATTAGGGTTCTTGAGGGGAAGTTGGCCAGGCTTACCCAAAGTGTACCTAATTTACACATTGAGTATATCCCTACTGTTATGTAGGAGCTAGTGGTTGGTATACCACCTGTCTGGATACGCCTTATGAGGTGGGTAGCTAGAGTAGTGCTTGTGTACATCGATGTTACTGAGGCTGCTTCTACTGAGGAATATGAAGAAGCCCGAGAGTAGGGTGATCAGGATGATCAAGGGGACCAAGGTGGTATGGATGCCCAGGTGGTCAAGCTTAGAACTAGGAGCACTTTATGGACTTCGATCCAGTTTTATATATTTTTTGTATATTATACAGTTATGACTGGATTTGAGGATCAAAAACTCAACCTATCTATATGGACAGATATTCACACACACACACACACACATATATATTGTCGGTTTTATTTACATGTGTTTTGTAATGTATCTATTGTATATTTTTATGAAAAATGTGTTAAGGGCCACTCCAAGATATAATTAGCATATGCATCAGTTAATGCATTTTGATTTCTTGGAATATGATTGAATGTAATAAACTCAAACTTTTTTTCCAATAACCTAAATTGCATAAACTGACGTAGTAAAATAGGGTTTCGCACCTAATAAGCTCGATTGAGCTGGGAAACCACCAGTTGAGAGTCAAGTCTGACTTCTAGTTGGGTGATGCCACGTGACAAAGCATCCCATAAAATATCAATGACATCCCTGTATTCGGCCACATTATTGGTAGCAAGACCTAGGAAAGCATCTCCAGAGGCAACTAGCTATTGTGAGGGTGAGTAAATAACCCATGCAGCTAAAGCCAGGTTACAAGTGTGGCGACTAGCGCCATCTGCAAAACCTACAAACCACTCGAAAGACATTTGTAACAACCAATAGATGGTATAAGAACACAAACTGACGAACTATTGTACATAAATTTACATACAATAAAAATACAGGAAAAAGCGCTAAGCCTAAGCATAGTACTTTTTCAAGTAGAGCCCATTTCTAGGCTCAGGCAGCTTATTCCCCTCGAAATCAGTTAATTCATATGCACCTTTCTTCAATAATTTTGACATGACAAAAGGTCCTAATCACATAGACCTGAATTTCCTTGCCCCCAGGGGTTCTTTGTCTTGATCCCAAAGCAAGACAAGCTGCCCTTCAGAAAAAATATGAGGTTTGACCGATTTATTGTATTGATTTTTAACCCTATTTGTATGAGCCTCATTTGTTGTCAGCGCATCTCTACATTGTTCATCTAGATGTTATAAGTGTAACAAACATTCTTCAAGCTCAATTGTATCAGGTAACACATGAATAGCAATCTTTAAGGATAGGATTTCGCATTCAACTAGGGTTACTGCTTCCACCCCGTGAATGAGTTGGAAAGAAGACAACCCTGTAGCAATTTTCACATTGGTCCGAGAAGACCAAAGTGCAGGATACAACATGATGTGCCAATTGGAACAAGGTGCATTAATAGTGCGCTTGAGAATAGTCTTCAAGGTTTACTTGACCGTTCTCTTGAGGGTAGAAAGAAGACGAATGTTCTTGTTTAAACCCTAGCACAGTGGTCAATTCAATCATCATACTATTTTGGAAGTGACTGCCATGGTCAGTGACAATCTCTTTAGGAATACCGAATCGTGCGATAATTTGGTTGAAAACAAAAAAAACTGCAGTTTCCCCGTCAGCTTTATAGGTGGGCATTGCCTCTGCCCACTTCATGAAATAATCTATACGACAATGATATGTTTGTGCCCCCCAGCTGAGACTGGGTTGCACATCACGTAATCTATCCCCCACTTCATGAAGGGTCCCACTAAGATCACAGGAAATAATAGAGCAGGATGCAATCGCATCTTTCTGGTGTAAAGCTGACAAGGATGAGAACGCTTCATGGATTCCACTCAATCTTTAAAGATTGTGGGCCAGAAATAACCAGCACATAAGATATTTTGGGCTGTTACTAACCCAGATAAATGATCCCCACACGCTCCACTATGGGCATCATTTAGGAAAGTCTCTTCTTCTTCGTGGATAAGAAATCGACGCAAAACAAAATCTACCCCCCTATGATATAAAGTATCTCCAATAATGAGGTAGTTTTTTGCATGTAAGCATAGTTTGCGCCGTTCTGCCCGCGAGAAGGCTGCAGGGTAATTTAGAGTCTAGGGATAGACAAGTATATCTCCATACCAAGGGTCAGAGGTGGAAATCAAAAAGATGTTCTCATCTAGGAATGAGTCTTCTTTAATTGCTACATCTTCCTCAATCGGAAATTCTCCAATGAGCTCAGCAAAAACTAAGGATTTTTTGGATTTGGCGGATTGGAAATCTAATTCAAACTCCTAAAGAATGACTATCTATTTATTGAATTTGCCTCCAACTATCCGTTGGGACAAAACATATTGGAAAGGATTAACATCCGCCACTACTGTCATGGTCCTTAGTAAGATGTAGTGACGCAACCTCTGAACAACATACACAGCTGCTAATGCCAACTTCTTGACATGGGAATACCTAAGTTCAGGGCCAGCTAAAGCACAATTAATATAGTAGACAACATGCTCTTGGAGCTTATCATCCTCCTGGACTAGTACTACCCCTATGGTCGACTTGGATGCGGCCAGATACAATATAAAATCACGAGAGTAATCTGACGGACACAGTAATGGTGCCGACAACAAAGCTTTCTTTAATGCCTTGAATGCAAGTTGTGCAATTTCCTCCCATACAAATGGGGTATCCTGTTTCAAAAGGCACATGAGACCTTTAGTGATATTGGCATAATTTACGATAAAATGTCGAAGGAAGTTGGACTTCCCTTGCAGGCTTTGAAGCTACCTGATGGAACGAGGAGGAGGCAGATTTACTATGGCCTCAACTTTCAAAGGATCCACCTGAATACCTTTGTTGGAAAGAATGAATCCAAGCAATCTCCCTGAGTCGGACACAAAAAATGCACTTGTGGGGATTCAAGTGAATTTTATAGTATCTACATCATTCGAATATTAAATGCAAGTGATCAGGGTGATCGATCCTCTTATGAGAATGTGATGGTAGATCATCAAGGTAGGGTTTGAGAATAGATTTAATGTAATGAAAAGAAAATTCATTGCCAGCTGAAAGGTAGCCCCTGCATTTTTCAATCCAAAAGGCATTTTCTTGTACACAAATGTACCCCAAGGAAAAATGAAAGTTGTTTTATGTTGGTCTTCTGGTTTAATTTGAATTTGATTATACTCGGAGAAACCATCCATAAATGAAAATACTTTACTCCTCGCACAGACATCAATGATTTGATCTATGAACGGTGTGGGGTAGTTATCCTTAGGATAGGCTTTGTTTAGATCATGAAAGTCAGTACAAATGCGTATTGTCCCTTGCTTTTTGTCGACAGGAACGGGGTTGGATACCCATTCTGTCAAAGCTATCGGGTAAATGAAACCGGATTTCAACAATTTTTCAACTTCAGCCTTAACAGCTGCCGCTTTATGTGGATTGACAGGTCTAAGTTTTTGTCAAATGGGTTTGGCATTAGGATATGTTCGTATTTCATGCTTGACTATTGATGGATATATGCCTGGAATCTCCTCATATGACCAGGAAAACACGTCGCAAAATTCCTTAAACAAGGCTGTATAGATCGTAATCTCCTCTGGAGAGCAGTTTACACCGATGTGTACATTTTCCACAACGTTTGGGTTTGCAGAGATGTTGATAGGAATAGTAGTGAAATTTTTTTCCATATTCCCCTCAACAAACATTCCTTCCCTTGGTAAGGGATTAATAACTGTATCAACATCACCTACCAGTATCATATGGAACTCTTGGTTCTCAATCCTGCTTGACTCTAGAAGAAAATAGGATCGATGGTGAAGATCTTCGCAAATCTTATCTCATCCGCACATAGCTTCCAGAATTGCTTTGTCAGAAGGCAAAACCATATCTAAGCAGTCTCTAGAATGCAAAGAGTTATTTGCCCAAGAAGTCAGATAGGCTTCTTCCAACTCCTCTGAGACTGTGAGAGGGACCAAAATGGGATCAACATCGGTATGAACGATAGCTTGATAAGCTACTTCCACTTTTGATAAGGGCACTTCAGGTTCATGGCAGGAAGGAAGAACCCAAGGATATGTTCTATTAACAACCGTTGCAATAGACTTCCCTACATCACTAGTAGAACCTAAATAATTAATCAAAGTTGGAAAATCAAATGTGCCCTTCAATGATGCATACATTCCAGCCTCTAAGCTCTCTAAAGCAGGTTTAACCTGAACAACCAATGGCACGATGAACTCATTAGTTTCCGCGCAACCCTTTCGAGTAACATCGAGTTCGTCTATAGTAACCAACTTCCCTTCATGCGGAAACACTACTACCCGAAGTATGACCGATGTAATAGCAGACATGGCATAAGTCCAACTTCTCCTTAGGAGAAAGTTATAATCCAAAGGTGCATCAATCACCTCTACCTCAACAGACACTGCCTTCCCTACCAAATTTATTTCAAAATCCAATAGTATACCATGTGGACGAAATGACCTTCCGTTGAAAGCAGTAAGTAGAGTGTTTGATGGAACTAGATCTGGAGATCCAAGAGCTTTCCAGCAAGACAAGGACATGACACATGTTGAAGCACCCTCATCGACAACTGCCCTTTCAATGGTTTTTTCGCCATGGATGACATCTATCAATAAGGCCACATGATAAGGTACATGAATTTTGACATCTGATGAATTAAACTTCACCATGAGGCTTGATGAATCCATATTACCTAAGGCTGCTAAGAGTGCATTTCGTTGGGCGAGACAACTCTGTAACACCTCTAAAGCCAACATTGTACAAGGGGTCTGGGATAAATCTTCAACTATAGATTAGTTGGCTATAGCCCTAGCATTGGGATTGTGCAATGTTTTCTTGAAGACACCTTTCGGTATCTTGGGCATAGGTTCGACAGGGTTTTCAATTGTGAGAGGGTTGGAGGTTTCACCTATAGACTTACCCTTCTCCGAAGCCTCTATCTCATATTTCTTGTTCCTAGTCTGGAGTAAAGTCTGGGATCGAATCATGTTGATATAATTTGGGTCAGGATCATTTGGGGTGCCCCCTGCTACATTGGAAGCTAAAGCGAAATTATGTCCCTGGGGAAAAGGATCCTTCAAGACAGCCGGTTGTTGGCCTTTAAGCAGCTTCTAAGCTTGGTCAATAAGTGGAAATTAATGGGTTAGGTGATTTTCTTGGCACAACTTACATGGGAATTTCAACTTCTTCTTTTCTTTTTTTCCCCAATCAACATTGTTTGTGGGTTTTGGCTTGTTTTGGTTTCCCTCACCTTTTTTCCCACCGGGTTGCTTATTTCCCTTTTGAGAGGATTGTGCAAAAACATTTGCATTATGGGGTGAGGGTGTAGCCTTTGCTGCCTCTTCCATAGAATGTATGATGAAAAACTCATGGAGTTATTTAGCCAAATACTCTACAGTGGGAGATTTCACTAAACCTACCACACCATCAGCATGGGGTCCAAGCTTAGGTTTCTCTACATTATGCGTTGGCCTCGGTGCATCAAGGATGATCTCATATAAAATCCTAGACTAAGAATATATCTGTTAGAATAATCAACCCATAGTATTTACCCACTTAGACATTATTTCATTTAGTTTGTCTTATTTGCCTAGTCCATGAGTCCCACCATGTGCAAGTTG
>LPNX010924711.1:97680-163725 GCA_001517045.1 Pseudotsuga menziesii
AAATCTAGCTGCTGGGCCCTGAGGATAGCCTCTTCTTGTCGAAAGGTAGACAACAAGTCTGTCCCAAAATCATACCGGACAGGAAGTTGGAAGTGACTAAGAAATACATTAGCCAAATCCCAAAAACTATCAAACACGACAGAGGGTAGTTCAATGTACCATTTTGTTGTAGTACTATTCATAGTTCTTTGGAACAATCTCAACCGAACTGTGTCGTCATTCAGTGAGTTGGAAGAGCACCACAAATGGAAAGTGGTGACGTGAGCTCCTGGGTCATCACCAACTTTTCCTTTGAATTTTTGGATATCTGAGGGAAGCTTGGTAGGAACGGGTGGCTAGGAGGAGTTATGTCTCACTGGGTCATTCATTAGCTTCGACAAGTCTGGAAAGTTTAAAGTTGTCAGGAAAGGGAGCTTGGGTCTAACCGAATCATGAAAAGTACCAGCTTGGGGATTAGAGGGACTTTCCCCCATGTTCGCAGATGTGAAGGCGGGTTTGCCCCATGTTGCCGGTTGCGAAGTGGTAGGGATGCTTTGGAAAGGATTCCACCCATAAGCCAGTGGATTGTTCATGTGTGGTGCAGTGTATGGGGTTCCAGTTGCCCCAGTTGAAACTGGGGTTTGGAACACAAGAGCAGGTATCCCTCCACTAAAAAGAGAGAAAGGAGAGCTCGTGAAAGGAGATGGAACCGGAGTTTGAAAACCTTGACCATAAGGATTATGGTTTTTGAACTGCATCCCTACATACGTAGGTTTTGGACCTACATATGGAGTGCGTGGGGGAATGTGCCCCCTATTCCAAGGAAAACCCTAGACAAATGACAAGGATCCTATAGGACCACTTTGAGCAGTGTGTGCGAAGGAAGTAGAAGTAGAAGGTACATTAGGAATCCCAATGACCACTCCACCAGAAGTGCATGCTAAATTTGTGGAAGTCGATGGTTGAACCACCTGGCTAGATGGAGTTAAAGGTGTAGTAGGTATACTTGTTCTAGGGGCACCAACCGAGGGAGGTGGCACCCCTTCAGCCGGAGAGGATGAGGTGGATGTAGAAGAACTTTCTCCTACATTAGACATTGGTCTTCCCAGAGGGACACCAATCACGAGCGAATTGAAGGGACAAACCTGGACGATCACATGATCGTTTAGGTCAGTTAGAGGTGAATTAAAGTTCCTTGCAAACTTGTCAGCCTGCAAGACTTCTATCTCTACTATAGTTAAATCAAACTAGTTTGTCCTAAGTTCTGGTTCACCGAAAACTTCACTAACTCCTATCAGTTCGAAAGAACCTTCCGTGTCTAATCTCCTCCTTTGAGGGGAAGGTGGAGGTTCCAATGTAATAAGTGGAGGAATGTTTTGCAACCTTCATGACTTTCTGAGAGATTGGTCCTCCACGATTGTAAATTTGACTCTTCACACCCTAAGGTCGGATAAACACAGACAAACCGCAAAGCAATCACTACAAAATTTCCTAAAGTCTCAACAATCACAAGGGGTATAATATATGTTTTCCCAAAGAAAGCTGAGAGACATTTTCTTAGTGTCCTTGAAGAGGTTCTTAGGCACAAGTAGAGGAATCACCCACCACCCTCCTACACTTTCAACAAGGGTTACCTTTCAAGACCGTTCAGGGTCAACCAGAAATAGCCTTTCGGTTTACCTGTGTATAAACCCTAGATGTCAAAGAGACTAAAGGCTACCTTAACTATATCAATATTCTGGGGGGACAGTCGCAAGCCTGGTTCGTATGCAAGGGCATGGTAGCAAATCCTGAAATTTTTTCTAGGACAGAATCCCCAAATGCGCAAAAACCCTGGTCTATGTTTTGACAAGGAATCAGAGGGTTATCTCCTCAATCCAAGCCTCCACGCGGCCTCGTGCTTAACTCCCGTTTGAGAGGAGCTTCCCAGATACTACCAACATAGAAAAGGATTTACCTATCAATTGGCCAACTACAACTGAATTTAAACACTTGTGGAGAGTTTACACTTCCTATCCCACAAGTCTAGCCTAATCTAGTAGGTGTATGACCCTATCCCACAAATCTAGCCTGACTTGGCCATGTTTGCTAAGATGCAAGTCAAACCTACGTTGTCAGAAACTTATGAAGGATCTGAGAGAGTAGTAGCTGAAAAAGAGAGCATAGAAGATTAGCCTGAGTAGTCGGGAGAAAAAACTTTTGATAAGAAAGCCTTATTACTGTCTAAGCCTAAGGAGGAGCAGTCACATGACTTTGAAGGAATATTGAAAATGATGCAGAAACTATCTAACATAATAATAGATCTGGAAAAGGAAAAAGATGCTTAGAAATCTTATAAGCCTTACTATAAAAGGAGAGAGGACAACAATCAATCTAAGCCTCCTCCATATAGTCCTACATCAATGAACTTAACGGAGGTAGGGATGGATAATTTTTGCACCTTTCATCAGCATCCTCATTCTGAAAAAAATTTCCCTCAATGGATCAATTCAATGACATTAGTAATGAATCAGCTATTGGAATCTAAACTAACAGAAGCTGATGATGAGGAGGAAAAGGGAAATAAATCCACATAAAAACAAGAGGATGATGCTCTGGTTTTATGGGACTGTGTTTCATTTTTTGATATAGAAGACGAAGGTACTCTAAAGCATGAAGAAATATCAGAAACAAATGTGACAACAAGAAGTCAAGGTTTGTTAAATATAGACAGATCAGTAATCTCGAAAATTAAGAGACTTCAAGAGAATGTAAAGAAAATTCAGAAGGGCACCATAGCTGATAAATACCTGAATTTACCATTACGAGTCTGGATCCAAAGCAAATAAACATGCCTGTTAATCCCATTGAGGAGAAAACTGATGATGTAAAAAAGGATCTCAAAGAACATAAGATGGAGTATGATATTGTGGAAGATATTAAGAGGGCTAAGGCAAATATCTCGTTGTTTGAAATGTGTAACATGCCTCAGCAGAAAGAGAAATTGTTAAAAGAACTTGAAATACCTGAAGAGAAGCTTCCCACTAACATTCAACCTGAAGAAGAAGAAATTGGTGAAGCAAGTGTGGGAGGTAAGTCTAAATAAAAAACCCCACCATTTCTATTAACTTTTGAAATTTTCAACCATAACGTGCACAACTATTTAGTAGACTCAGGGGCAGCAGTCAATGTTATGACGCTTTCAGTTTGTAGAAAGATAAATGGATAGCCTAAACCATCTACCTGGCAGTTCATTCAATTAGACAGAACAACTGTGAAGGTAATTGGGGAAATGGAGGATGTTTTGATTCAACTATATTCAAATGAAAAGATATGTCAAGTCATCGATATTGTAGTAGCAGACATACCTAAGGCTTATGGATTTGTTTTGAGTTAGGATTGGTCAGCAAAGCTAAATGGATATTTTGCATCAGATTGGTCACATCTGTGGTTGCCTTATAAGGGAAGTCCCAATCAAATAAAAGTATTAAGAGAGCCCCATATGAAGCACAATGTTACTTAGTTGGAGGGTAAGAATGAACTAGTGAATTATGTGTTGGGAAATTACTTTATTGAACTTGAACCGGGAAATTACCAAGTAGAAGAAGCCAGCGGTACACTAGACACACAACCCGATCTCCTTCAATTTTCACAGGATGATGAATTTGACAGTAAAATAGTAGACTTAGTTTCAGATGTAGTTGTTGATTCAAGTATAATAGAAGTAGATAGTTTTTGGACACTTTTTTTTTATGGATCTAAAACTTTGGAAGGATCAGGAGCTGGCTATGTCCTGATTGATCCAAAGAAAAATAAACATTTTCTTTCATGTAGATTAGAGTTTGAATGTACCAATAACACAGCCGAATATGAAGCATTAGTTCAAGGACTAAGAAAAGCAATTGAATTAAAAGTAGAAAATATGAAAGTGTATGGGGATTCTGAAATAATTGTAAAGCAAATTCGAAAACAGATACATTGCATCTCACCTCATTTAAAAGCTTATCAAAATGAAGTGTGGGATTTGCTGACAAATTTTTATGCATTTAATATTGTATCCATTCCTAGACTTAAGAATGCAGCAACTGACTTGTTAGCTACCTTAGTTGCAAAGCTTGTACCTACAAATAACAAGTGTTCTATTGAATGACTTTTTACGCCTTCGGTTCTAGACATGATTACTAATCTACGAGTTTTTGATGATGATCAACAAATCTTGGAATGTTTGATGAATGATGAAACTTTCAAAGGGGCAATTATCGATGACAAAGAACACCAGGCTGAGTTAAAATTCAACAACTTCATTCCTAAAGGGGTCAGGACCTTAGAGCAGATGTTTGATTTAAACAACAAATTTAGAAGACCAGCAAATGTCAAGACTCATAGCTCGTCTTTGCAATTCGAGCTAATAAATTTGGGAACTGAAGTTAAACCCAAATATGTGAATTTGGGAAAGTATTGTTCCCTGGGTGAAAGAAATAAGTTCATTAGTTTGTTCAAACAGTACAAAGATGTATTTGCCTGGACATATGAAGAGCTTAAAACATATGACACCAAGATTATACAACACAACATTCCTATTAGATCTAGAGTCAAGCCTTATCAGCAACCGTTAAGGAAGATGCATCCAAAACTGGAGCCTTTAATTCAGAGTGAAGTGAAAAAAATATTGGATGCCAAAATTATATTCAAAGTCAGACACTCGAAATGGGTTTCAAATTTGGTACCAGTAAGGAAGAAATCTGGAGAAATCAGGCTATGTGTGGATTTCAGAAACCTAAATCATGCTTCAAACAAAGACAACTATCTAGTCCCACCCATGGAACAGATATTGCAGATGGTTTCGGGTTTTGAGTTAGTTTTGTTATTAGATGGATTCTCTAGCTACAATCAATTGTTAGTAGCTGAAGAAGACAGACTTAAAACTACCTTCAGAACAAAATGGGGAACTTTTGCTTACAAAAGGATGCCCTTTGGACTCATTAACGTTGGAGCTACTTTCCAGAGGGCTATGGATAGAGATTTTCATAGTCTAATTGGTCGTAGTGTTGTAGTATATTTCAACGATGTCACGATATTTTCAAAGAAGAGGGAAGAACATAGATTCCATCTAAAAGAAATTTTCAAGCGTTGTCGAAAATATGGCATCTCACTGAATCCAAGGAAATGTGTGTTTGTGGTTATACAAGGAAAGCTACTGGGTCACGTGGTTTCTAAAAAGGGTATCTCCATAGACCCAAAAAGGATCAAAGCTATCGAACAGATCCCTTTACCCCATAACAAAAAAGGTATGCAATCATTCATGGGGACAATAAATTTCGTGCGAAGGTTTGTGCCGAATTTCGCTCAAATTGTTAAACCTTTGCAGCAAATGGTGAAACAAAGTGTACAATTCAAGTGGATTGATGTAGAGAAGAATGCATTTAGTAAAATAAAGACATCTATTGCTCATGCACCATCTCTCAAAATTCCAAATTTTGAGAAGGATTTTATTTTGTACACTTTCGCATCTGATGATTCATTAGCAACGGTGCTTACTCAGAAGGAAGATGGGGGAGACGAGTACCCCATATCATTTATGAGCATTGGTCTGTAGGGGGGCGAATTGAATTACCCAACTGTGGATAAACAAGCTTATGCAGTCTTCAAAGCGGTAAACCAATTTAGGTTGTACATACTTAAGAACCAGATGAAGGTAATAGTTCCACACCCAGTTGTAAGGCCTCTTTTCATACAAAAAGAATTAGGAGAAAGAAGAAGCAACTCGGTAACAACTTTACAAGAATATGACCTCGAATCCAAACCAGCATCCATAGTTGAAGGGAAAGGACTGTGCAAACTAATGGCTGAAGGTAACAACAATGAATAAAACAATTGGGAAAGTGAAGTTGAGTTACATATGATGGATGTATGTCCTCTTTTCACAACTCCAGATTTCTGGTACCAAGACCTTGTTCATTACCTTCAGGAAGGATTTTTGCCAGAACATTGGAATTCCAAGCAGCGAAGAGCGTTGCGCCTTAAATCAGCTGCATATCAGATCATTGATGGAATTTTATTCAGAAATAATTATGATGGAGTCCTTCTCAGATGCTTAGATAAAGAATATGCAAAAAAGGTCATAACGGAGTTCCATGATGGGCCTGCTGGAGGTCATTTTTCTGGAGACACAACAGCCTACAATATTCTCAGAGTCAGATACTATTGGCCCACACTGTTTAAGGACGCACACACCCATGTAAGAAAGTGTGATATCTGTCAGAGGTGTCAAGGAAGACAAGCCAAAGCAATAGGACCATTGAAGCCTGTGATGATAACAGAACCATTTGAGCAATGGGGGATTGATATCATTAGAGAGATAAAACCAAATTCTTCCTTGCAACACAAATACATTTTGATGGCAACTGACTACTTCACTAGATGGGTCGAGGAAATTCCGTTATGTAAAGTGAATGAAGATGCGGTCATGGATTTCCTGCAAGATCACATTATGACCAGGTTTGGCGTTCCAATTTCCCTGGTTTTCGATAATGCTACTTATTTTTCTTCTATTAGATTAATTGCATTTTCTCATGAAAGAGGAATTAAGTTGCATTATTTTGCAAACTACTACCCACAAGGGAATGGTTTGGTAGAATCTACAAATAAGAATCTGATTAGGATCTTAAAAAATACTGTGATAGAAAACTAGAGAAGTTGGCATTTAGCATTGTCGAATGCTCTTTGGGCTAATAGGGTCACACCCAAAATTTCCTTAGGTGTGTCACCGTAGACCCTTTTTTATGGAAAAGAAGCCATCCTTCCTCCTAACATTATGCTACCATCTTCCATAATAGCTCAAGAGTCTAGAGGCACAGATAACGAAATCTTGCAAATTAGAATCTATAATCTTTTGAAGGCGGAGGAGTCTAGGTCCAGGGCCAAAGAACATTTTAAGCATCAACAGGAATTAGTTAAAAGGTGGTTTGATAAACATAAAGGTGGAAAAAGGGATTTTGAAGTGGGAGACCTGGTTCTTAAGTGGGATCACCCGCATGATGAAAAGGGGAAACACACAAAGTTTAGTGCATGTATATAACCCTTGATAACGTCGCAGTGAAATGTAAACCTTGATAAACAACACAATGCGACATAATATATAAAGAAATTTTCTAAACATCCAAAGACACATTATTAATGTTTGACATCTTGGGAATTATCACAATTTGACATAGCCCTTGACAAATATCACAATGGGACATAACCCTTGATGAATGTCGCTAATGTAACATAACCGGTGATAAACGTCACAATGTGACATAACGCTTATTAAATGCCCACTATCACATTATTAATGTGTCACATGTTTGGTTGTGTTGACATATACCAACTAAACACTGTAACAACGACTTAACGTCATAATGTGATATAACCCTTGATAATGCCGCAATGAAATGTAAACCTTGATAAACAACACAATGCGACATAACAATCTACATTATTGTGTAGAATGTGGATGGTTTAAACCATTTATTTTGTCAAATGAATATATATATATATATATATATATATATATATATATATAAAGAAAATTTCTAAACATCCAAAGACAAATTATTAATGTGTCACATATTTGGTTGTGTTGACATATACCAACCAAACACTGTAACAACAGCTTAACATCGTAATGTGATATAGCCCTTGATAACGTCGCAGTGAAACATAAACCTTGATAAACAGCACAATGCGACATAATATATAAAGAAATTTTTTAAAAAGATTTTTCTAAACATCCAAAGACACATTATTAATGTTTGACATCTTGGGCATTATCACAATGTGACATAGCCCTTGACAAATATCACAATGTTTGATCGTTGCGATGAATGTCCCAATGCAACAAAACCATTAAGGAATGTCGCAATCCAACATAAGTATTGATAAATGTTGTAATATCAAAACATTGTTTGTGTACAAAGATGAATTTTTTTCGCTTTTAAAAAGTAAAAGTCTTAACGTGACAGAAAAATACATCATTTTGGCCATACTTAACCATGGTTGACTTTAGTGAACCACGTGGCCATAGTTGCTAATGCTACAAGAAATTTTCTAAACATCCAAAGAAACATTATTAATGTGTCACATTTGGGGCATTATCGCAATGTGACATAACCCTTGACAAATATCACATTCAGGGATAATTTTAGGGGCGAATTTTAGCCCAGTGGGCTATTTTTCCATGTTTTTCTCCCAAAAAGATTCGTCATTTTGCATTTTTTGAAGCCCTGTTTCGCCCAATTTTGATGGGGTAAAATTTTTTCACCCTAAAAATCGCCAAATTATTATATAAATGATATAAAATCCTTGGAAATTAAAATAATTTTTTAAAAATATAGCCAATCATTTTATAGTTGGGGTTTTAAGAATTGGTAATATTCGCCAACATTTATACACTTTTAAATAAGTATGATTCCTTAAAATCATCCCTGATCACATTGTGACATAAACCTTGATGAATGTTGCTAATGTAACATAACCAGTGATAAACGTCACAATGCGACATAATGCTTATTAAACGCCCGCTATCACATTATTAATGTGTCAAATCTTGGGAATTATATCAATGTGACATAACCCTTGACAAATATCACATAACACTTCATGAATGTCGCTAATGTAACATAACTTGAGGTAAATGTCACAATGCGACATAACACTTATTAAACGCCCAATATCACATTATTAATGTGTCACATCTTTGGTTGTGTTAACATATACCAACCAAACACTGTAACAACGGCTTAACGTCGTAATGTGATATAACCCTTGATAATGTCACAGTGAAACGTAAACCTTGATAAACAACACAATGCGACATAATATATAAAGAAATTTTCTAAAAAGTAAGTTTTTGGAATGTGAATATCATAACTTTTATTTGTCATTTTAATTTTCATACCTATATTAAATAGCTAAAATATTTTAGAATATGTAGTTTCTTCTCCGAACAAAACAACTCTCTAACTTGTCAATACATATACTTAAAATAGAAGAGTATAGGAACCAACCTTGCATGGATCCTACATTACAATTAATTTATTGTAACAAACTCTCCATTTGGAAACTTTGCAATTTCCTTCTCATACAACATTATTGTGGGACCTCTCAAGTTGAAAGGGACTTTGAGCTCAGCTCTTCTAATCATTTCTCAAGGTTAGTTTTGAGTATTTTATCAAATTTTTTTCATAGAGTTAATAAATCAATACACATTAATTTGGTTTTAAATATTATTGTGAACCAATGGTCTTAAGTGTAACAAACTAGTCTAACATTGAATAAAATCTCTTACATCATGCTTGGCCTTTAGCTCTTTTCTTTTCGGTAATTTTCTAGCTAGATGTTAATCTTGTTTTCTAGAATACCATAGAACTTCGATGAAGGAGGGATAATCATAATGATCTTATAGATGGTTTATTTTTTAATCTTCGAAGGTTTTTTCCTAGGGTCAAGGGAAACTCTTCAGCGACTATTAAAGAGGTTGAGTATGTGGGCGATGAGGTTAATCCCACCAATTTTTAATTTGAGTATAAATTGATATGTAAACAATTTCCTAATTCCAATTCCATATTGGCTTATGATCATATTTTTTATTTTCCAATACATTATCTATATTATGGAAATAAACAAAAGAAAAAGAACAAATAATTATAGGAGAAGACATGCAAATGATACATTTGTCACATTGTTGGACATCAATTGCTAAATTTCTAAAGATATGAAAAAAAATGAGAGTGTTAGGAAAATTTGATTACATGGGCATGATGGAATAATGATGTCTCCCAAACCCAAGAAAGGAGAAATTGGTAGCACTTGCCACACTATTTGTTTGTTAAGATCTCAAGGTTGGAAGTTGAAAATGAAATAGGCCATGCATTTAGGATTTTAAACATTTTGTCTCTCATTTAGCTTCACACTCAAACTAAAATCCTTCTCCACTCCAAGACACATATATCAAGCCTCTACAATCCAAAGAACACAATATTATTTCAAGAATCCCATAACTTTCATCATTTTAATGAGTGATCTTTTTCAACAAGCATAAAAGGATATGCCATTTCTTATAAGATTGAAAACCAACTACACATTGACACAAAATTTTCTATGAGGTCTACACACAACCTACTTTACATTTATACATTACTAATAATGTAACATATTTAATGAATACTAACTAATTAACTATAATATATAAATTAAAATTACAAAACAAACAAAATTTGATGTCTATATTCTATATGTCTACATAAACATTGTGTTAATAATATGCATTTTTTTTTTAAATTTTTTTATTGTATTAATAATACTAAAAATTACTATTGCATATAAGAATTTCTAAATATTCATAATTTTGATTAGCCAACAACCTACTAAAGTTAATACCTATAACACATAAAAATATATTTTTTTCACTATCTAAATATATTATAACAAATATCTTGTTCTACTTTCATAGAAAATAATTCTTTACATATCTAAGTATATTATGACAAGTATCGTGTTCTCCTTCTATTGAACATGAAGCAAATATCCTACTGGTTGTTTTCTTCCTACATTGTAAGTTATTTCTTATCGATTTGCATATCCAAATTTTCTTTGAGATAGATATTTATCGGACAATCACTTTTCAAAAACTTGTTGGCACGTGCATGAAATTATGGGTCACATGTTTTACAAAAATTTGTGAACTTTCAATGTAAATTAAATTTGAATGTCATTAAAGAAAATATCATGTACCAATACTTTTATATATCGACGATGCTATTTGTTTTAGGTGGCAAGTTTGGAGTCTTTCATGGCATAGAAACTTCTGCTCAAGATATCTTAGTCTAAAATTATCAATTTAGGTAAAATATTATTGCTTTAATTTTATATAAAGATTATGGACAATGTGAAAATATTTATGAGAAAAAATTAATTAACATATTATTGTATAACCTATAATTTATTTTCTCATATTTAAAGTTTTAACTTTATGGACAATGTGAAGATATTTATGAGAGAATTCCTCTCCATAAATATCTTATGGACAATGTTTTTTGAAGTCCTAAAGATATCATTGTAACTAAGATATTTTTCCATATTCACGGTTTATTTGCAAAGGATATCAACACAATAAAATTGATTTAAAGTATTAATTTCTTCTTAGTTAAAATGTGTTGTACAATGCAGTTGGAAGTTTAGACTTTCGAAGAAATCTTAATGATTTGTATTGTGTTTTTTAACCCTTGGTACTTTCATTTTTCTAAAAACATCAAACCTAGACTGTTTTGTAAAACATAAAGCTTCAAATCCTTTTATAACGACATTAACCCTGCATATCTGTTGCATGTGCACACTTCCGTGATAAATTTTCCTTACTTTACGACTGTTCTACTTTCAGCGAAAATCTATATTGGCGTATTGCACCTTCTTTTTTTAATAACATTTGTGGTGATGATCCTTTCTCACCTTACAAGTAAATCATCCAAAATATATTACATTTCTGTGATTTCGTACAATTTAAATTTAAATAACACGTACTCTATATCTGTGTATTTCCTTAAGTTTATGATATTTGATCATCAAAGGGTATCTTTCTGTGAAACCAAACCATTTCCGAAAACATTATGTAAAACAATTAAAACTACAGCGTCCGGTAAGTTAAAAACACTTAGAATCTAGCGATTGATATGTAAAACAATGCCAAGGATGTTGGTTTTAGATTAGTGACGATTTAAGACTTGTGTAAGGTTTGCTCCAAAAACAGTGAGCAGAAGAGTGAAAATCCACACATATATCAAATCTGGAACATCCTTTTTCATTAAAAATTACATACAAAGAAAAAAATGAATCGAATTTTAATAATGTGGATAATAAGTTCTCAATAGGTAGGGGAGACTCTGAAAGTATTTGCATGCAATTTCAGTACCTCCTTGGCTTTCTGCTTCGTTTTGTCTATGGAATCGATTTGTTGAAGCATACATAGTTTAGACACAGCTCCACAGTGAAGCATCTCCCGAAGAATGGATGCATTTGAAGAATATATGCAAAGTGACCAAAGGATTCGCACTGCTTTCTTATCAGCGCCATGGATATGGGGCACCTGAAATATGAAGGCACCTCCACCTCCAAATAATTTTGTGTTGAATTAAAGAATACACTGACTGATTTAATGAATGCGTTGGTATCAGTACACTCAGATAATAAGTTACTCTTATCACATGCTTGGTATTAAAGTTGAAGACAATCTAATGGTAGAATGTTATTTTTGAAGTCATATTAATGAATATTACCGTCTCTGCAGTTTGAATATATATAGCTTCTCTTGCCCTTAATGGGGCTCGAAATCACAAAGGCAAAGGCATATGCTGCACATGAGACGAAGCGCCTCTCGGGAATTATGCACAAGACAGCTACCCCCATCGCAATTGCAGCGAATATGTTGTGTAAACACACTATCTGCAATGCTCTCCATGCATCAGCCTTCCTAGCTGTAGCCAGATCAAGAAGCTCACGTTAAATTTCCTTTTAGAAGTTCAACCCAGGAAATAATTCGGCAATTACTAGGACAATCTAAGGGAAGGAGAGGAGAGAAGACTTGCCTACAACACCAATGGCGATCCCTTCGAAGACAGAATGAAAACACTGTACGAATATGAGCAATAAGCTATCTCCCATGGAGGTTTTCTTGACCAATGATGTATGGGGTAGTGTTTGGAGGACCTTCCCATCTCATAATAATATAGAAATGAGAAATGGATCAAATTGTGCTCCTAGGTTTGTCTATCACAACAAAGAAAACCCCTTCAACAAAAAGACCCTTGAGACTAAACCTAGGAGTTTATTGTACAATGATAAAATCGGATCAGCAATCAAACCTTAACCCTAATAGATATTTCATATTTACTCACCTGATAGTTGAGTGGTGTCTCGCGATTATGTGTGGGAACTCCGCTTTCTGTATCACCGATACCTAGTAGTTATAGCATCACTACTATCGTTTAAAAACAAAATATTGCGACAACTAAACGAATTCTTGGTCTGAACAGAACTGTTTAGCAAAGGAAGGCTCTTAATTAAAATCTGATCAAAACTACTATTACTCACTGACAATTCTTTCAAGAGAAATTGCGCTGCAGATGCTCGGCCCATCATCCAAGACCGCACAGGAATAGCAAAACGGTGAAACCAGAATCGAAATTGAAAAAATTCGGAAGCGAAAGAGTCACACAGAGAGCCGAAACAAACCACTTCCAATTTTTGAAACTGGGTTTTCGAAACTGATTTGCTGACAGGTATCTCCTCCACCATGACGTATCTCCTCAACGTCTCCTAACAGACTCCTCGGCGGGGATCGGCTCTCCTAACAAACTCCTAAATTGGTGGCTAGCTAAGCTAGTTAAAAGATCAGATGATTAAAATCATCCCGGTCATACACTTGGCATGTTTTGGTGGATCTTGATGATCTGCTCAAGCAAGTCCATCCCCAAAATATCACATATATACGCCTATCGGTGTAAAAATGGTCCCATGCATTCTTATTTACACGGCTTCTCAATCAAAACATCAAATAATTTCCTTACAAAGTACTTGGAAAAAATACAAGTTTTGCTACAGAATGAACCTTTGAATATAAAAATTGATTTCAAAATAAAAAATTGAAATGGTCAATGTAATGTGCATTCTATAATTTTTATTAAAACTTAATTTTAAATGACATAATGTATTTTATAAAAATTAAATTATATATTATAAATGACAATATCATTATAAATATTTAATATAGAGAACATACTAATTATCATATGATCAAAACATAAAATAATTTCCATAAAAAATATAATCAAAACATAAAATAATTTCAATAAAAAATAAAATTGAGAAAATAAAAAGCAGAATAAAGATTACAACGAAGAGAATGACAATTATCCCCTTGGGATCTCTTCACTCCTTCCTTCACTCCTTCGGATTAACAATCACTCTTTATGATAACTAGACCCGCCTCTTTTACTGCAAAAATCAATCAACTGCTCAGATAACCCTATGATAAAGAGATGGAAAAGTGATTTAAGCAAATGTAGGTTATCCCAGCCTTGGGTTTTCCACCTTCAAGGACTGCTGATCAGTGTGGTGAAGCTGTTGGCCTCTACTCCACTGTTACTTTTTTTTTCCTTCAATTGAATTTCGTCTGGCAAGCTCATTTCTTTCAATTGAGTTTCGCCTAGAAAACCCATTCATGAAGTTGTAAGCGGCTGCCTGTTTGATAAAGGTTGGCTCTGTCCACCAACAGATAATCTGCGCTCAATTCTACACATAGGTGATGATTCCACTTCACTTGGAATTCTTTTAACCCCACAATTGATTAGTTGTTTTCCAAAAGACTGTAATGACTTTTTAATTTGAGAGGTTTTTTTAGAGACAAATGGTGTCTCAGTTGCTGTATTTCTTTCACTCTCCGTCCCAATTTTTACAACTGATAAATTTCTACGCTCGTTTACGAGATTCCTACGGTTTCCATTTGGTTTGTCTACCGGCATATCCTCGTTATTAAGCTTGGATATCTCCCCATAATCTTGACAAACCATCCCACCATTACAATTACCATTTTGTACCTCGACTTTGCTTATTACAGTCCCTTTGACACTCAATCTACGAGGTGTATGGAGTTTGTATTGAGACTGTAACTGCGCTAGTTCTGCTTATTTCCTTGCCAACGCCTTCTTGAAGCTGTCTCCTTCTGCTTCTTTCCTTGCCAATGCCTTATTCAAACTGTCTACCTGTTCCTTAAGCTCACGAACTTCTCCACTTTCTTTATTCAAACGAGCAGCACCCAGATCAACAGAGGCCACTCTTTCAGCAAACTTAAGGGTGCTTATTGTCTCTGCATATGAATACGGTTCAGGACTTATGTGCACAAACATCAGGGTCTTTGCCATGCCCCCTAACGAATCTTGAAGCAATTGAGTCAATTTGCTATTTCGATATGGCACATGGGGACTCTTTTGTGCCAATGCTGCAAGAACATCTCCTAGAGATGAAAGGGACTTGTTGATGTATTGTGCCTCCTTCAAACGATCTCCAGTTACTTCAGATTTATCCACCCTCTCACTTCCAGCAAGATCTACCAAACTAAGGTAGCTATGAATGTTACACCCAGAAACAGGATCTGTACCTTGCACATGCACAGTCAATACACTGTGAGAACGGCTGCTGCGCTCATTCAGTTAGACAGCATGATTCTTTTGGCCAAAATTCATCAAATCCAAAACATCAGAGGATGCTTTAACGGGCATAAGCTATGTTACCAGAAATGTGACGAAAGCTTGCGTTTCAGGGAGAAAACGTAGTAGAAATGGAGACGAAACAAAAACCGTTGTTATTTACGGCCGTTTTCGTTTCTGGAGCCAAAAAACCGTTTCTTGCGAAACGACTCGTTTCACACAACGATTTCAGAAGAAATGATTGTCCGTTTCTGAGAGAACTCGTCCCGTTGCCCATCGTTTCCAGGTACATTTTTAAAATTTGTGGAGCGATTAATGAACGGTGAGTGAAATTGGTAGGTGGCAAATAGGCTCCAACTTAAATGCGAAATTTATTGACGGTTGGGTGTTGAAGAAAGCTATCTGCCACCTGTTAGGTTGCATCAAAATTTGAAACCATGTTTGTACCTACGCTACAGTTTTGAGGTTTTGCTTTTGCCTTTCACTCCGTGCTTTGGCTGAGCTCCTGTCAAACAAAAAAAATGAGTAGAGAAATTGAGACACAAGGCTACAGTTTTCAGGTTCTGATTCCACCTTTCAATCAGTGCTTTGGCTAAGCTCCCTATCAAACAAAATATCTATAGCAGAGAAATTGAGAAGAGTGCTGGAGCAGTGATACCAGTTTGAAGAGTCGAGAGATTACTACTGCTAGTTTACCAGGTAGCTACTTTTTCCAATGACTCGAAGGAGTTAGCGGGTATTCTACAATCTAATATATAATCTGCTTCAATTGCTAAACTCCTGTGAGATAGATTGCATCGTGTTTTCTACTATAGACTCTAGAGTAGAAATATTCATTTGAAAACTATTTGGCTTTACACATCTGGATTCCGAAAGGCATTAAAACAATGTTGCAACCAATAAATCTTGTAGGAGCAAGTCTTCTCTTCTATTGCAAAGTGGACGTGTAGTACTGAGATCCTTTAATGGACTGCTGCTTTCTTCTTTACAAGATAAACCTTGAAACACCTTCAATCCATATCACTCATGGCCAATTCATGAGGATCAAAGTGAGGATGATTGAGATCAATTATAGGAATTCCAGCAGCAACAGATGAACAGCATGAACTAAGCGGCATAGGATTTTATTTTGACAAGCCGTTGTTGGGTCTTAGCACGTGATCTTGCTTGACCTTGAGGTTCAAGCTATCCCTACTACAGTGCTGCCCCATGACCCAGTGAAGGAGGTTCAGGCTATCCCTGTTGTTGTAACTCTATTAGAGCTTAGCATTCTTTTAAGAATATGACCATTTCTAATAGTCTCGGGTTTGTGGGATTCACAGCAATCCACATTAGGATGACCTGTCACACCTGTAGCATTAAAAACATGAGTGGGATTATTGTTCTGTAGTCCATTTGATTCTGAGACTTGTCCTCCAATCTCCCATTTCCATATTCATAGGTTATGCCTTGCTTTTCGCATATATGCCCAAGAAGCCCTCCAATCCAGCCTTTTCATCCATAGATCAAGAAATTGAAGGCAGATCTCTGAATATAGTCATTGGAGGTTTCTAGCATGTGATTATGATGGATGCCATTCTCTAGCACTGGAGACTTCATGTCAACCACATCATGGGCTTCTGTATACCTCTCAACTCCTGTCGTTTTTAGCATCATGGGCTTTTGTATACCTCTCAACTTAGGGTGGCTAATGTACCAATCCATTGTTTTCTTCAATCCCTCTTCCCACTTGGTCCTCTCAGACCACCCCAGATCCTTGATTTTCTTATTGTTCAGATAACATCTCTGATCATTGAGGGGAATGTCATCTAAAAACTTTATAACCTTCTCTGCATCCAATGAAAATAGCCTACAAATATCCTTATCCACATCAATGACCCTTCTCTCCTTTTGTGTACCAATATTATACACATGCCTCACTTCAGCTTTATGCAGAACAATGTCAAAAGCCTCAGCTACATCCTCACAATACAAGTAACTCCTAACATTAGATCCATCACCATGGGTTGGGAGCAACTTACCTCACATTGCTAGAAGAATGAACTTGGGTATCAATTTTTCAGGAAATTGATTAGGTCCATTATCCATATACATTGTTACCTGTTATGGTGATCATAGGAAAATCGTAGGATCTCTTATAGGCCATGACTAGCATCTCTGCTCCTACCTGGATTGCAGAGTAAGGATTGGTGGGTAGAAGTGGAGCCACTGATAAGGAGTGCCTCATGCCACAGTTGGGTTCTCTGCTTTGTCCCGCGATCTCTTTCAGTTTGAAGCCATTGGTCAGGTATTGTTAAAAGTCTCTCAATTTTTTTTGTTGTTCAGAAGAGGTGTGGAATTTTAATCATTGTTGTAGAGAACGGGTATGGAATTTTAATCATATAATGTTGAGATTTGGGTGAGTAATGTGCAGTCGTAATTTATTGGAGATGACATTTTCAAATTCATTGGGCCATTTTTATTCACAAGTTTATTGCCAACAACAGAGTAATTATAAACATAGGGCTCTTTTTCCCTTTTGGGTTATTTTCTTGTTAAGTTCCGCTTTTCAAAGTATGCAAGCCTTCGATATTTAGCCACTGTTTTACTCAAGGTACCTGAAGGACTAAACCAGCATGTACAATCATCAAAGAAAACAAAGGCTAACTGGTATGTCTCCTCTCTTTTCTCAAATGACACGTTATGTTTACAAAAAGAATTTTTGAAGTTTCTAATTTTTACTAATTTTTGTTGAATCGCAAAATAATTTAAAATTTGCTCTTCTGTCATCATGAATGACAATTATGTCTGAAAAATCAAACTTGGTTTTGTTCTTCCATCCAGTGAATCCCTTCCTAATTGCCGATTAGTATGACCAACAATATCCAAGGCCTGAATGTTCATGCTCCAAAAATATATGTTAACTACTAGTTTCTTTCGATTGCTACATCAGTTCCTTTTATCCTTTATTTATCTCCAATTTGTAAGCTATGCTGCTTTATCATTTATGCTACATCAGTTCCTTTTATCCATCAATTCCTTTTATCCTTTATTTATCTCCAATTTGTAAGCTATGTTGCTTTATCATTTATGGTATGTAACCAAAGCTGAATAATAAGCATTAACATAATAATAATTAAAAATCTTTGTAAAGGAAAGATGTAATTTCAAATCAAGATATTACCCAATGACCAAAATTGGTATTCTTTGCTCTTACATGGGAGAGGAAGGTTTAAATCTCTCTTCTCATTGTTAAAGTGGGTATTTATGCTATAGTAGTTTTTTCTTTTAAAGTGCACTTTCTAATCAAAAGAGATGTTCCAACTTCTGGATCAGATAGACTGCCTTTTGAGTATTCCCATTTATATTTTAGTTTTCGATCAAAGGAACTGATCCAACTCTCAGATCAGACAGACCGCCGTATAATTACTCCGAATTTTATCTTATATACAAAGTGCAAGTTTTGTACATATGAGGAAATATGTTTCAAATTTGTTGTATACCAAATTAAAAGATGTACAGTTATGGTAAAAGAACTAATAGTCTGTTTTCTGCATTGAATTGAGGATAACTTGGTGGAGCAGCAGTCTGAATCTCTAGTTTTCTTGCATTGAAGCTAAACTTAATTGGGTAAATGCTCGACCTAAGATAAGTCTAGTCATTCCTAAAATCTATAAAATCTATAGATTGTCACAACATTCAATTTATATATTTAATTAATTCATTTTTTTGTTTTTCTCTCTCCTCGTTTCTTATATGTGCGAAACCTGGAAACATCATTTCTCGTACCGTTCTCATTTCTCGTTTCCCGTTTCTGGTTTCATAGGGCATAAGTATGGAATCAGGTACATTAAATCCATTCCGAGCATTATTTCAAATATGTAATTTCTTGTTAGAGGTATATGTTCCTAGAAGATCCCTCACTTGCTCGTTGTATATCTCTATCATTTGAACAGAAACATCATACATCATTAAATCTTTCCTCTTTTGAGATAACTTGAAGAGGTCACTGAGTGCTCGATAGTTTACTCCCATATCCCTTTCAGAAGCACCTGTTGGACCGCTCATGGTATGAGTCTTTCCAGATCCTGTTTGACCATATGCAAGAATGCAGACATTGTAACCATCCATTACAGATCGGATCAATGGCTGCGTATCCATGTAAATATCCTCTTGTGTAGCAGATGGCCCAAAAACCTTATTAAAATTAAATATCCTCTATACATCTTTGCCCATTTTTGATGTATTGACAAGGAGGGATCCATCTTCCCCAATAAACTCCACTGCACTTTGAGTGTCAGCGTTAGATTGACCTCCAAAATGTGGTCTGATTCTGCAGAATACCCTTATGCTTCCTTTGAGGTCTTGAAGATTATTGTAAAGGATCTTGTTTTCTTCCAGAACTCTATGATATCCACTAAAATTAACACTGCACATTTCTCTAATCTGTTTATTCTCTGCAATAATAGCAATGATAAGATCCATGAGTGTTTTTGTCGAGCCATGCTCTGCAGCAGCTTATATGGCTTCGACAAGGTTCTGGTCAACATTTTCCTTGCCACTTGTTATTTCTATAGCAACTCGCTTTAACAAAGCTCCTATAAAGTCATTAGATTGAAAGATGTCATCGAGTCTTTTCTCTCCCTCGTCAATGTTTCTAACTTATGGGTTTGGCAAAGTTTCAAGTGCTTTTACAGGCACAAGCACAGAAAAATTTCGTGTCATTCTTTGAACCATAGGGGTCCTCAAAGGGCCATTTCCTCCACACTGTTTCCATTCATAATAAGCCTTCAGCGCCAAGATACAGTCAACAATCTTTGCAGTAGAAGTAGAACCTGGCTGCAAGATTTCCCGCTCAAAAGTAGGCAACTTCATCTCTTCAACAGCTACAAGAAAATTCTTAACATTCTCAAAATATTGATATAGGCAGATAAAGACCGTCCTTCCTCCACATGATTTGCAACGACTTTGGACACTGCTCCCGGTTGAACCTTGTTGAGAAGGTTACATAAAATGATCCCATTTCTCAAGCAAAGACAAAAATCCTCCTCGGATGGCTCACACGGTATATCCAAAGGCCCAACCATGCTCTTTACTCATGCTACAACTTCAAACCTTCTATTCGCTGCTTCCTTTGCTTTCAGTGAAGCCAATAGACCATCAGAGAGGCTCTTAGAATTCGATCTGCTGCCTGTTCTACATTAGAAACCTGTGATTCTGTGGCATTGGTGAACATATTGTTTCCAGAGACCAATGGGGAAGGGACCCTGCTGGGAGTGGAATCTGGTTGCAGAGACATCTGGTTTTTTCTTGCTCAATAAATATCACCAGAAAACTGAAAAAACACGAACTTAAGACAATGAGGGTGGTTTGGCCTTGTTTGCAAACTCAGTCAGTGTTGTTCAGTAGGTAGGTATGCACCATTTTCTGTCAATACAGTAGCTTATCAATCATAAACACTCAACAAAAAGACTTCTTTTTGAAATGGGTATTTGCAGAGAGAAATTTGCAATTTGCAGCAGCTTATCAATCAGAGGCACTCAACAAAATGACTTCTTTTCGAAATGGGTATTCGCCAAGAGAAGATGGGCGGAGATCAAATTTAGAAATGGGTAATCCCCAAGAAAATAATTGGAAGTCTTGTGTTTGAGCTTAGGATGTTCAAATAGAAATACTTATATATAAACTATAAACTTTTTCCGCCAACCCTATTTCCTTAGCTGACGTGTTGTCTTGTGTTTGAATATCCCATATAGTATTGATTGATTCTGGATTCTTTTGCAGTGGTTGGCGTAGTTATAAAAAATCCTGGTATTATCATCTCTTTCATTGATTAAAATTACTTTGCTTGACTAGACTGGAATCTTTATTCAATAAAAAATTTGAAACTTTATTATGGGGGAGCTGCTATGATAAATGATAAATGCTTATAGCAGCAATGTTTTATAGTAATTGTTTGGATTTTTTTTCATTTTTTCTCAGTAAAAAAATGCTATAAATTTGTTTTTTGGGTTATGTACTATCTTTAAGCACCCCAAAGGAGTTTTCATCAAAAAAAGGTTAATTTAATTGCAGAGGGGTGCTCACCAACAAGTTGGGTTTGAAGCAATTCAATATCTTAGAATATCCGATGGAGATTTTTCACTATAAGAGTATTGATTTATTTATTTATATTTTATAAGTGAGCTGATGGATTTTCTTGTCAATACTTTGTAAATTCTTCAGCAATGTGTTTGGATCCTTAAGGAAAATATCTCCTTTCTTGAGTTCAATGGATGTATAGGTGGTGAAACTTCATTGCAATTTTCTATCTAATGCATCACCTTTCACATTTCCCCAACAACTAAGCAACCACATCTTCTATCATCCTATTATGTTTTCCTTTAAGTGAGCCAGAGAGACTCGACTTTAATGCGAGTCTATAAGGTGTCATACCCATCCACACCCATCCTTGGCATGAGGTATGGTAATTTACCACGCAGACTCGTCTTTAATGTGAGTCGATCTTGTCTTTAATGCAAGTCTGTAAGGTGTCATACCCATCCACACCCATCCTTGACATGAGCTATGGTCACTCATGGGCATCTACCAGCTCCGGCATCCCTCCAACTATCGCGACTGAAACTTCCATGTCTAATCAGCTGGTCACTATTCACTGTTGGACATTTTGTGCTTAGACTCGATGCCCATTTCCTGCCAACGCTATTTCCTTAGCCTACTGGTCGTCTTGTGTTTGAATATCCCATATAGTATTGATTCTTTTGCAGTGGTTGGCACAGTTATAACCTGGTCTTATCATCGCTTTCATTGATTAAAATAGATTTGCTTGACTAGACTAGAATCTTTATTCAGTAGAAAATTTGAAACTTTATTTTGGAGGGTTTGCAATCTCTTTTACACTACAAATAGAGTTGAATATTTGTTGATGAGTTTGTTAATTATTTAACATGTTAGAGTCTTGTATTTTTACTTATTTAAAAGAAGTGTACACAATGTTGAAGGCATTGTTAATCTTTGATCGTAAAAAAAGTGTAGACAATGTTGAAGACATTTTAAAATTTTTATCATAAATTTTGAACATTTTTCAACAATCTATAAAAAAGTGAGCATTTAAGACAAGGAATAATTAGTATAAAAGATATGGGAATATCATGAAACAACTAGGATTCTATAGAAAAAACAAGTGATAACATTATGTAAATATTAACAATGTTTTATAGTAATTTTTTGGCTTTTCTTTTTAAGATTTTCTTTTTCTTTTTTCTCAATAAGAAACTGCTATAAAAAAAAATTGTTCTGGTTATGTACTATCTTTAAGCACCCCAAAGGAGTTTTCATCAAAAAAAAAAATTAAGTGAGATGGTGGATTTTCTTGCCAATACTTTGTAAATTCTTCAGCAATGCGTTTGGATCCTTGAGGAAAATATATCCTTTCTTGACGAGTGTCACCTTAGTCGCTTGTCCCCAACTACTTCGGAAGTTGAAGCCTCCTAGGGGAGAGCCCTAGTTCAACTCCCGAAAACACACTAAACACCAAAAACACCTCTTTCGAGGTTATTAGAGACCAGTGCCTTATTGGAGTTAAACCATGAGAGTGAGAAGGGATGCACTAAAAGTGTTTGTGAAAAAATGTCAGAGTAGTTATTAAAGCAGTAGTATATCACACCAATAATAAATAGATATGCAAATGTCATTCAAATATAAGCATTTATCATAACTACATCAATGTAAGCAACTAAAGTTGGTCAAGATAGTAGTATTATGAGTGGCATGTATTAAAGTATATAAGTATCATCCAAATGTTCATAGCAGTGTTATAAAGTTTAACGATATTTCATCTTTAATACCAATTTGACCACTTTTACACTAACTAACCAATAACAAAGGTTGAAGTGAATGAGTGTTACTAGTATGTATTAAATGCAGCAATAAGGTAAGATTTTATGTACTTTACATTAAGTCGAAGCATCCATATATATCAGTAATAGTAGATGATAATACAAACCACTTATCAGATGTTGGATTTTACCTTTAGGCATGCATGGAATAGTATATCAATATGGATTACATGTTATGACAGCAGTGAGAACTAGGCACCTTCCACACATTATCATATCAATGCGTAGACAAGTTACTTGCATCCATTAGCATCGAAATTGTATTTTTATTTATTTAAAAGAAGTGTAGACAATGTTGAAGGCATTTTTAATTTGTTATCATAAATTTTGAACATATTTCAACAATCTATAAAAACGTCAACATTTAAGACAAGGAATAATTAGTATAATTAATATGAGAATATCATGAAATAACTAGGATTTTATAGCAGATACAAGTGATCACCTTCGGTAAAAATTGGCAATGTTTTATAGTAATTTTTTGGATTTTTTTTCTTTTTTTCTGAGTAAAAAACTTCTATAAATTTGTTTTTCGGGTTATGTACTATCTTTAAGCACCCCAAAGTAATTTTCATCAAAAAAATATTAATTTTATAGGGGTGCTCACCAACAAGTTGGTTTTGAAGCAATCCAATATCTTAGAATATCGAATGGAGATTTTTCACTATAAGAGTATTGATTTATTTATTTATATTTTTTAAGTGAGATGGTGGATTTTCTTGCCAATACTTTGTAAATTCTTCAGCAATGCGTTTGGATCCTTCAGGAAAATATCTCCTTTCTTGAGTTCATTGGATGTATAGGTGGTGAAACTTTATTGCAATTTTCTAGCTAATGCATCATGTTTCACATTTATCCAACAACTAAGCAACGAGGTATGGTCATCATGTTTCCGAGCAGATTCCATATCTTCGACTTGTTCCTCCTTTTTGAAGAATGTCCATATATTCATCATTTGTAGTCCCATCATTGTTCCCCCTTGTGAGGAAATTATTTTCGAACTACAACAATCTTGTCATGGAAATATTCAAACTTCACTCAAGATAGAGGCTTGGTCAGTACATGGGAAACTTGCTCATCGATACTCACATACTAGAGCTTTATAGCTCCCTTTTGTACCATATCCCTTATATAAAAATATCATATTTCTATGTGCTTCCATTTTTCATGGAACACCAGATTCTTTGTCATCTTTATACAACTCTGGTTGTCACAGAGAATTATTGTGGTGTCCAACTCCATGTTAAATAATTTTGACATCAGCTTCCGAATCCATATCGCTTCACAACAAGCGGAACAAGCTGCAATGTACTCTGCTTCAACTGTACTGAGAGAAACACTAGATTGTTTCTTACTAAACCATGAGATCATTGTGGATCCCAGACAATAACATCCACCTGAGGTGCTCTTCCTGTCTGTGGCACTTCCTGCCCAATCTGAATCCGTATATCCATACAATATGTAGTCATGATCTCTCCCATAGTAGAGTCCCAAATCTATCGTACCTTTTGAGGTACCTCATCACATGCTTTGTAGCTATCAGGTGAACCTGTCTAGGTTTAACTAGATATTGACTTAATGTGTTCACATCAAAGCATATATATGGCCTTGTATTCGTTAGATATATCAATGACCGAATAATCTGTCTGTACTGATTCATATCCACTAACTCTGATGTCTCATCAAACAACAATTTCAAGTTGGTGTCCATGGGCGTGTCCATGGCTTTACAATCCAACATATCAAATTTTTTCAAGATTTCTACTACATACTTTCCCTGATCCACCGTCTATTGGGTTCCACTATGTTCATTTGTTTTATTCTCATGTAATCTCTATGTCTTTGAAATCCACCCAGTATTGGATCTCCGATTTTGTAGGATTCCATAACATATGCCTCACCACAACACTTTAAGGTCCCAAAAATGGAACCATTTGTTGGATTTTCTCCCTGCGACCCAAGTTTAGCCCCCTTTTTGGTCAGCACAACAAAGCCCATGATATCAGCCCGACGGAGCTGAGCCTAGCCGGCAGCACCTACGACACAGATGTCGTCTCACCCAAGATATCTCAGTTTTATGGGTAACTACCAGAACCATGTTTCCATAGTTTGTGCGAAAGGGTGTTTTAATTCCTTGGCTCTGCGCCAAGGTTTCCAATGAAGACCGGGAAGTTGGGTTGGTGGTTTACACGTTATATGTAAACATAGAAGTATGATTTTCCCTTCTTTATGCAATCTTACGCAAATGCATAGTGAACATACATCACGGACATATTCATTACTAAAGTACAACATTCATACACTCATCCCTTTAAAGCACAATAACCAATCAATAATTAAACACAGTAAATATGCACTTGTCTAATCTACTCAACATTCACAAATATACATAACATGTAATGTGGAAACCCATCCAGGAGAAAAACACAAGGTGCTCTTCATCTAGCATTAGCATGAGGAAATAGATGCACCTTTTGTCTGTACATAAAGCTACAGACTCTGTTCAATATCTTCTCTTCTATCTCTACAGACTTCTGCTCCCTCGCTTGCTCTCTGATCTTATCTATCTTTAACACACTACTCTACTCCTACTCAACGATCTGCACACAACCTGGATCAACTCAACCTTCTCTACTTGTCTACGCACTTAGTTGCAGAACCATTAATCTAATGCACTCAGTGATCCAGAGTCATTAACCAAAACTATCTACCTCAAGTCTAGCTCCAGTGTCTTTCCCAAGAGTCTAGACACTTACTTAAAACTGTTGTATCAACTAATCAGCTCAAAATCATCTAAAAAAGAACTATCTAATGGGCTAAACCATTTATAGCTTGGGTTTATCCTTTTATAGCCTTGTTACATACTTGATATAATTTCCATACTTGCTTGTTAATGACTCAATATTGAATTGATGCATACTCTAATAGACTCAGCTTCAGTCGCTATCCCAACCGACTTACTATCTTCAACCAACAGGTTGTATTTCCTATTCTAGCAATACATGACCAAAAAGGTGCTATTGACCTGACTTACAAAAATGCCTTTACACGTGTGGTTTCTTCCGGTTCCAACCAATCTCGTACCCAAAATTGCTAAGGGCTGCTGCTTTCTCTGCGTTCTGCCATACTGTCACTTTCTAGCCAGTACCTTATCTACATGCCTGCTTCTGTGAATATTCTACCATGTCATCTCATCTCTTTGTTCCTCCTTCCTTCGTTGCTGGAAAAACTGATGCAGCTTCCTCGTCCTGCACCTTCTCTTTACCTTTCTCCTTATCTTCCCTCTTCTATCGCATCATCCTTCTCTTCTTCTTTGATGTTATTTCTTCTGTCGCAACTCCTTCTTCTTCTCCTTTACCCTCTTATTTCCCTCTTAGGCAGAATTCTACATGAATTCTTCCATTCTACCCTGGGCCCAACATGCCCCCAACACTCACTTATGGCTCGTCCCAAGCCATTCGAGATACAGCTCCATAAATTTACTTGCGCATAGTTTGTTCTGAAAATCCTCCAGGATTTTCAGCAGCTTCTCTTTTTTCGTGCACACTTCTTCTTCGACTTTCTACATGTGCTCCACTAGGTCGGAACTGAAGTGTTCTAGCATGTTACTTTCTACTGAGGCCGCTACCTCGGAGACTTGTTGTTTCACAGGTTGAATTAGCCCTGTAACCCTCTTTACTTCTGACTTTTATGTTCATTCTGTTTTTGATTGGATGTTCCTTCTGCATTTGGATTTCTACACTACAGTTTCGTTGGCGAGGTTGGGTTCCATTTCAAGGATTTGTGCATTTGCAAGAATTAAAAATTGATAGATTCGATCTTGTTTTTTGTTATGGTCATCGTTTAATTGAACTCATACCACCTTCCATTAGGTTCCAATGGTGATGGCTCTGTGTTTGAATACTTTCCTCCTTATGTGTTAGGATGTATTCAAAATGGTTATCACATTGAGATATCTGTGTGCGTCTTCTTGTTCAGAGTAGGGTCGCTTCCTTTCTTTGGATAGAAGGGATTAGGGAGTGGTGGTGGCGGCCTACCCAAGGAGGGAGAAGGGGAAAACATGAGTAGGGAATGATCATGGAAACACCAGCCGCTAAACCCTTTTTGGGATTGATCAAGGCTCACCTTATTAGAACTTGGTTTATGAACTGGATTATGCCCACTTGTTTCTTGCATAATTTCTTTTGGGGTAGGTGAATAGTGTGACATGCAATCATATCATTCAATTAGTGAAGAACTAATTGCTTATTTTCAATACATAACCTCCATTTTCGATCATTTATTAGTTATAACTGGTATTCATTTTGTATCTCCTCCCTCATCATGTTGTATCTTCTACTTTCGGCACTTAAACCAAAAGACTTAAATATCAATCATAGCAATCATAAATGTTATATAGGGACAACCTACCCTAATGAGTTGTAAGTGTTAAAAAAAATCCAGTGAGCACAACAAACTATTGAATCGTCGAATACTAGGTCTCCTACTTTCTTCAACGACCAATCCACCTATCTATCTAGTAATAAAAAAATACCATACGAAAAAAAAATCCCATTCGAACAAAAAATTCCAACGCTAATACATATCCCTTGACAACGAAGTTGAACAAAGAAAAAAAAACCAATATCAAAGCAGTACAAAAGCCAACCTTGAGGATTTTAATACATACATACATACATACATACATACATACATATACATATACATACATATATATACATATATATATATATATATATATATATTACAGAATAAATAGAGAGCATAGTAAAGACTCACCAAGATAAACTAAAGGATGGATTCTAATAAAACATTGTTAATGATAACTTGAGCATTGCAGTAAGTTATTCCAAAAAACAAATAAAATAAAATCAAACTAATGAAACAATTGATCAAGCATTTTCTTTATAGAAGAGATATTGGATATTGGATGACACTCCATTTCATTTTAGATTTCACAGAATATGAATTTTACAATTAAAAATGGGTTTAATTGGCATGCCAATTTCAAGTGCTTTAAGAGAAGACAAGAATGTCTTATATTTTCACTTGTTTGAGGCTAAGGCTGAAGCTGAAGCTCAGACTGAGGATGAGTCTGAGTATGACAATTATTATTTTTGGTTGCGAGACTCACAACAGATTGCATGGTCATGGCCTTGGCACGAATGGTATACTTGTTATGATCGGGAACGGTCTCAAAGGCCAAATGACCAACAAGTGACTTGATGATCCCGCTCTAGGAAAAATGCTCCTATGAGTAGGCAACCATGCTCGACCTTCATGGGACCACCATCTTTCAAGACCTTAGCAAAAGCATAGCACACACCCTCTTGAATTATCTACCTAATGGGTTCAGGATCCTTACCGATTTTTCCTTCCTTGATAAGCTTGAGCAAGGGGACGATTCAACCTTCTTCAACAATCAATTTCCCATTTAGCAAGTTGTCCTGGGCTAGAAAAACTAAGGAGGGTGTGCCATCGGCATTCTTCTCAAGACTACTCCTTGTGTGCAGCCTTGCCATCTATTCCCAAATCAGACCCAACATTGGATCGTTCGTGGCTATGGGAGGCAACCCCAAATGATCCGCTTGCTCTTCTCTACTCGCAGACACATTCAGAAGCCACGTAACATCCCCGATTGAGTTGTCCAGTAAGAATATCATTTTTTTGAACACGACCACCAATGTTATGATGAAAACCGTCTTCCGCACCACGTTGCGCTTGCATTTTGTCACCAACACCAAAGCTTTTCCCGGAACTTGATTTATTTCTTCGGTGATTTCAACCTGTTGACCTCTCATACAGGAAAAATAAATAAATATATATATAATGATATAAAATAAATAGTACATTCTCAGTTTTTTAATACAAATTAAGGTAACATAAAATTGAAATCATTAGTTATGATCTTAACTGAAAATTGTAAAGTGTAACATCAACTTTGAAAGCTGATGAACGATTTAATTTGTAGTGCTACGGGAATATAACTAGTTTATGTCGCGGGAGGGGATCAAGCTCGGAAATGGGTGAGTATTATGGAGAAAACTTGGAGGGTAATATCATGTGGGTTGAATATCTTATTCATGCAAGCCAATTGCCTAGGCGAATAGATAACCAGATAAATAATTACTGGAACGCTATTTAGAGAAAATTGCTAGAAAGGAGCGAGGATCCTTATACCCATCTCCATATAATTCCATATCATGGTTCTTTTGGGTTCTCCATGGATAATCATGAATTGCCCAAGCGACGTTGTAAGCCCGGTGAGGTATTGATTGATTTTTTATCATTTTTTGTCATGAATTTTCACATAATTTTCAAAACGCCTCAAAAACATTGCTAGATTTTATAGAGTGTGGGTGTTGGGGGTTTTCCTGTCACCTGATTTCATTTTTGAGCTTAAAATTGCCCAACAAACAATAGAAATTGCATATTTTTTGGATTAAATTCACCGGATTTTATTTATTTATTTTTAATAATTAGAGTAGCTCTAACCAATTGTACCTTGCAAAAACCATCAAAACATGGATGTTGGAGAGTCCAATATACAACTTTAGTACAATCCATTCAAATCAAAATTGTTCTATGAGGCTTCTACTCAACTGTCCACAGTACTTAAATATCATTTTATCTATACACAAAAAAGCATAAATTTACAAAGTATCTCTACCACAACCAATCAAAATGCACAATCATTTTGTCAAATCCGTTTGCCTAATTTTGGTCCTTGGTGCTCGTGAACTTCATTATCTAACGACAATGTAATGTGCAAGTGAAATGTATTAATAAACTGCTCTCATGTTAGTGCAATATGATGAATTTTCTCTCTATTCACTTGACTTTGTTTTGCTATTCACTTCAGCTTCTGTCAGAATTTGAATTGCGTTGTGCCAAAAAATATCATTGAACAACAAGTCACATCCTGAATCATATCGTATACTATATCCCACAGTGCCACGTAAGTATCTAAGCACATCTTTTGTAACAATCCATTGAATCTGCCTCGGTTCACACATGACCTGACTAAGGGCATTCACAACAAAACAAATATCTTCTATGGTGTTTGTCAGATACATCAAGGACCCAATCAGCTGGCGATACATAGTGGGATTGATCAAATTTGAATCTGAAGCAGAATCTCTCAACTTATTCAAATTTGCATCCATCGAAGTAGCTATGGACCTACAGTCCAATGTTCTGAATTCTTCAGGAAATATATTGTGTATTTTCCTTGACCTAGGAAAATATCCTTCTTCCTTTGCCATACTTCTAATCCCAAGAAGTAATGCATCAATCCAAGATCCTTCATTTCGAACTCAGAGAATATTTTCTTCTTACACCGTATAACAGGTCATCAACATATAGTACCAAAATCAGTTAATCATCATTTACAACCTTGTGGTAAAGTTTGAGGTCTGCATCACTCTTGGTGAATCCTAGACTCATCAGGATTCCATCTATTCATCCATACCAAGTACAAGGTGCTTGCTTGAGTCCATATAAACTTTTTTCAGCTTGCATACATGACACTCCTTTCCATGGACAATAAACACTTATGGATGTTCAATATATACTTCTTCCTCAATAATACCATTGAGTAAGGATGTCTTGACATCCATCTGGTACAAATTCCATCCCATAGCTAAATCAATAGCAATGATTGATATGATGGAAGTGCATTGAGCCAAAGGAGTAAATGTATCATTATAATCGACTCCCTCTTTCTGAGAGAACCCTCTAGCAAACAATCTAGCCTTGTATTTTTCAATGACCCCATCTGCTCCATGCTTGATTTTGTATAACCACCTCGATCTCACAACTGACTTCCCCTCAGGTCTAGGCATAATATCCCACACATAATTCTTCATGATGGATTGATATTCTTCCACCATGGCATCCTCCCAAACTTGGTGTCTGGATGCTTCTTCATAAGTGGTGGGTTTTGAGTCAATGATGTGACTCATCAATTCCACATAACTGGAGAACCTATGAGGTATTTTTCTTTCTTGAAAAGTTCCATGTGGAGCTTCATGATCCTCTGCATCCTATAAGGTTTGTTGTGCCCATTTATGTCTTTTGTAGGTTATTGCAATATCTCTGTGATCATATGTTGTCTCGACTGGATCAATGGTATCAATGAGTTCATTTTTCCATGTTATCTCCCTCTGAGCTTGAGGGGGAGATGATCTCATCTCTTGTGATCCTAGCATATCCTCATCATCGATATCCATGTCTGATCCTCTTCCTTTCCTGACAACCATTTCTTCTTCAAAGGTCACATCCCTGCTAACTTCAATCTGTCTAGATCCTGGGATATAAATAATGTAGGCCTTTGAAGATTCATTGTATCTCACGAAAGTTCCCTTCTTTCCTGAAGGTTCTAACTTCGTCCCTTTCTCCTTGTGCACATGAATGTAGAGTGGACAACCAAATATTCGGAGGGGATCCACTTCTAGTTTTACTCCTATGAAAGCATCTTAGGGGGTCATGTTCTTTACTACCTTATGTGGGAATTTCTTCTGTACATATACAATTGTTTTGGATGCTTTTTCCCATAAGAACATAGGTAGAATCTGGTCATGTATCATGGCTTTGGTTGCCTCCACAATTCTTTTGTTCTTTCTTTTAGCAACCCCGTTTTGTTGGGGGTTGTAGGGACCTGTGAGCTCCCTCTTAATTAATGCTTCTTGCAGAAATCATTCAATTCTGTAGAGGTGTATTCTCCACCATTATCTGATCTTAGGATTTTGATCCTCTTCCCAGACAAATTTTTGACTTTTAATTTGAATTCTTTGAACTGGTTGAGTACTTTTTGTCATATGTCCTTTCATGTGTCTAGATGCACCACTATCTATGAGCCAAGTATCACTAGTGGTGGGAACAGTACATGATAGAGCTGATATGAAGAAGAATTTTGTACGATCTTCATTCTTTTGTTGCTTGTGATGATGATCTTCTTCTACATCAGCAATTGAAACTTCATGCTTCCTTTTGTGTGAACTTCGACAGCTACTAGCATAATGATCATATTTCTTGCACCTGTAGCATTGGACATGAGATAGATCCTTCTTTTGTTTCTTATGATCTGGGGGAGGAATTTATCTCTTATCTTGGCGCTTATGATTGAAGCACTTCCTTCCCCTTCCCTTTCCTTTCTTGGCATGAGATACGAACGCTTGATTTTGCTCAAGTTCAGCGCCATGAAGTCTTTGGCATGTTGTTATTCTCGTCTCTTCCTCGGTGCTTTCTGCCCATAGCTTATCAAATTTGGGCAACTTGGTTCGACCACTTATAGTTTGGATAAAAGACTCCCAAGATGGTGGGAGACCATTTAAGGTGGTCATAACGAGATCCTTTTCTTCAAGGTTGTCTCTGCTAGACTTTAGCTTTCCTAGGAACTCGACAGGGTAATTTTTAGTGGTGAAATTTTGCCAATTAGCTATTTTTGGGGTTTTTTTCAAAAACAAATTCGTTATTTGGTGTCTAATATCACCTATATTTACATAAAATGTGTTTTTTAATCATAATATTCTCTAAACTTTATACATCTCAGTGTTAATTTTATGTTTCATATTTAATATTTGCCTACCTATCTATAAACATGTATTTTCAATCGAGAACAATCACCTAGAATACTATACTTTACTATAATATTACAATCCTTAAAAAGTACCCTAGAGCTCGGTGATCCTCATGAAATATTAGGCAATATTCTCATACTTCGTCATCTTCATATTTGACAGTTTATTCCTCAATGTGAGAGTCACGTTGATGCTACTGTGTTCAAATAGCTTCTTCAAGGTTTTGAACATCTTCCTTGTTGTCGTCTTTTTTGAGATCTGAGGAACCAAGTGGTCTCTAAGTGAGTCCACTAAAATCCTTCTTTCTTTGGCATCATTCTTACTCTGGTTGTTGAGTGTGACCATTTAGATGTTAGTACTATAATGTGGATGGATGTGTTTATAATTTATTAAAAAACATTAATTTTTGTTTCTATGTTTCACTCTTTTTTTAATAGGTATTTGAATTGAAAATTAAAATTTTAGAATTTTATGAATTCTTGTTTATATGTTTCATTCTTATATTTAATAAGTATTTGAATCAAAAATTAAAATTTTAGAATTTTATATTATATGCATATTAAATTTATAGATTAATACTAAATCTTTAATGTTTTTTTAAGTATCTATAAGCAATTTGAATATGTGATCTTTCATTTACACCTTTTTGTTTAATTACTGGTTACTAATTGCTCTAATCTCTGTGGGCTTAAATCTTTAATATTAAAAATAAAATAAAATAAAAATATTATTTTCTATGTTGATGATAACTTTTTTCAATGTCAAAAAGTGAAAGTGCATTGTTGGCAACCATTTGAACACTATCTGATTTTGGACTTATTAGAATTTATAACCTATCCTAAAAATGGTCCCATGCATTCTTTACACGGCTTCTCAATCAAAACATCAAATAATTTCCTTACAAAGTACTTGGAAAAATTACAAGTTTTGCTGCAGAATGAAGCTTTGATTATAAAAATTGATTTCAAAATAAAAAATTGAAATTGACAATGTAATGTGCATTCTATAATTTTCATTAAAACTTAATTTTAAATGACATAATGTATTTTATAAAAATAAAATTTTATTTTATAAATGACAATATCATTATAAATATTTAATATAGAGAACATACTAATTATCATATAATCAAAACATAAAATAATTTCAATAAAAAATATAATCAAATCATAAAATAATTTCAATAAAAAATAAAATTGAGAAAATAAAAAGCAGAATAAAAATTGCAACGAAGAGAATGACAATTATCCCCTTCTAGGATCTCTTCACTCCTTCGCATTAACAGTCACTCTTTATAATAACTAGACCTGCCTCTTTTACTGCAAAAAATCAACTGCTCAGATAACCCTATGATAAAGAGATGGAAAAGTGATTTAAGCAAATGCAGGTTATCCCAGCCTTGGGTTTTCCACCTTCAAGGACTGCTTCAAGGACTGCTGATCAATGTGGTGAAGTTGTTGGCCTCTACTCCACTGCTACTTTTCTTTTCCTTCAATTGAATTTCGTCTCGCAAGCTCATTTCTTTCAATTAAGTTTCGCCTAGAAATACCATTTCCTGAAGTTGTAAGCGGCTGCCTGTTTGATAAAGGTTGGCTCTGTCCACCAACAGATAATCTGCATTCAATTCTACACATAGGTGATGATTCCACTTCACTTGGAATTCTTTTAACCCCACCATTGATTATTTTTTTTCGAAATACTGTAATGAGTTTTTAATTTGAGAGGTCCTTTTAGAGACAGATGGTGTCTCAGTTGCTGTATTTATTTCACTCTCCGTCCCAATTTTTACAACTGAGAAATTTCTATGCTCCTTTACGAGACTCCTACGGTTTCCATTTAGTTTGTCTTCCAGCATCTCCTCGATATTAAGCTTGGATATCTCCCCATAATCTTGACAAAACATCCCACGATTACAATTACCATTTTGTACCTCAACTTTGCTTATTACAGTCCCTTCTACGCTTAATCTATGAGGTGTATGGAGTTTGTATTGAGACTGTAACTGTGCTAGTTCTACTTCTTTCCTTTCCAATGCCTTCTTCAAACTGTCTACCTATGCTAGTTCTGCTTCTTTCCTTTCCAACGTGTTCTTCAAGTTGTCTCCTTCTACTTCTTTCCTTGCCAACGCCTTATTCACACTATCTACCTGTTCCTTAAGCTCATGAACTTCTCCACTTTCTTTATTCAAACGAGCAGCACCTAGATCAACAATGGCCACTCTTTCAGCAAACTTAAGGGTGCTTATTGTCTCTGCATATGAATATGGTTCAGGACTTATGTGCACAAACATCAGAATCTTTGCTTTGGCCCCTAATGAATCTTGAAGCAATTGAGTCAATTTGCTATTTCGATATGGCACATCATGGGGACTCTTTTGTGCCAATGCTGCAAGAACATCTCCTAGAGATGAAAGGGACTTGTTGATGTATTGTGCCCCCTTCAAACGATCTCCAGTTACTTCATATTTATCCACCCTCTCACTTCCAGCAAGATCTACCAAACTAAGGTAGCTATGAATGTTACACGCGGAAACACGATCTGCACCTTGCACATGCACAGTCAATACACTGTGAGAATGACTGCTACAGTCATTTAGTGCAGTATAGCTAACAGCACGATTCTTTTGGCCAAAATTCATCAAATCCAAAACATCAGAGGCTACTTTAACGGGCATAAGTATGGCATCAAGTACATTAAATCCATCCCGAGCATTATTTCAAGTATCTAATTTCTTGTTTAAGGCATATGTTCCCAGAATATCCCTCACTTGCTCATTGTATATCTCTATCATTTGAACAGAAACATCATACATCATTAAATCTTTCCTCTTTTGAGATAACTCGAAGAGGTCACTGTGTGCTCGATAGTGTTGCTGCCTTTCACACACCTGGGTTATGTGGCAGCAATATTCAAGCCACTCAGTGTGTCCTTGGGGGCAAGTCTTGAGTCAAGGCTGTCACCTTGTTCTTGAATCCTCTGTTTAGGCTCAACTCCTAACGAAGCCAGGGGGGTAGACCCTATTATATTACTAAGGCTAATTACTTAGTGTGACGGTGTTAGATTGATTAAGTTGTTTAGGAGTTTTGAAATTAACTAATGGAAACAAAAGATAACAAGATGCAAGATTTTAAGCAAATAAGCATAGTAATGACACTCAATATATATAAAAATGAAAGAAACAAATCACCAGTGCCTTAAATGGATTCAACAGAGAAAATATTGTGCTTGCATGCGCTTGAATGAATTTTTTGCAAATGTCTCTTGGTAGATTTTAGATTAGTGTGGAATGTGAATTACTTAAATTAGGTGAAAAGGGGACTCCAGATATACCTGAGGGGTACTTGGAGTATGTCCAAAAGTGAACATTCACGGCTACCCGCAAGGTGTTTGTGGGTTGGAACGGAGTCTCGGAGACTATTGTTCATAACGCACCCATTAGGGTGTGATAGAGATCAGCGCCTTGAGGTCACTTTCCAGTTATTCCCACTCCTTTGGGTATTTTGCCACTGCTTATAATTTGTTCAAGGTGTTGGATTTTCGCCTGATGGTTTGTCAATTTGGGAGGTGAGGACTAATTAATCTAGTCACTCAAGTGCTTTTGATGCAGCTTGACTGATCGGAAAAGCCACAGCCAAGTACAGAGCATACACACTGGAGTCTTCATTATTTTTAGTAAATTTTAGAAGATGTGTTCTTATTAAAAAGAAAACCCTCCAGGAACATCTTTCGGTCCAAGTTGACCTCAATCGGGGAATCAAGGAGGGGTTGATTTTATTATGATTACTAAAACAAACTATGATATCAGATGAAGCATAAAAATATAATCAAACCACAATTTTCTAATTAGACTACCACGACCCTTTCTTCACCTTTCAGCTCAAAAGAAGGCTCGTGGGGTAAGTATTAAGATTACTTTGAAACAACCAGATATGGAATATGGAAATGATTATAAGTCAAAGTATACTATCCTACATATTATAACTACACTAGATTGAAAAAATACGAGCAAAAAGTAAAAAATGACATAGACGTAAATCCCCCTAGGGGGGATGGTGAATAGGCTCGAAAGAGCCTATTCGAAAAGATTTTTATTTTTTATTAGAAGCAAATACAATATCAGAAAACTAAAATTATTCCACTTGGTCCTTATATGGAATGAGACCAAAGGTTTACAAATTGCAAAAATTTGAAATTTTTGGGAGATGGAAACCCCCTAGGGGGTTTCGAATGGTCCAAAAATGCTTTTTGGACAGTGCCTCCTCCTATTTTATGTTACACCTGATCAAAACCAGCAATTTTATCATAGTTAAATATTTCCAAAAGTACTTTGAAAGTACTTTTGGATGAACAAACTTTTTACCCAAAAATTCTAAGTTAAAACTAGTTTTTAATGAAGCGGAAAAAGAACCAAGGAAAGCAAGCTTTCCTTGGGATCTTGGCCTGATTTTGGTGCAAAAAATATGAAGAACTTAAATTGCTGAATATAAATTTTTAAACTCTAAGGAAACAACCATTCATTCGACAAGCTTTAGATCTAGTTTCACAGCCTTGAAAAATGACAATTTTTCCTAAAACTAGATCTAGAATGCTTGTAAATTTTCTTTTAGGAATGAGATCTAGTTTATGAGATTTAAGGCAGAAAGATCTATGTAAAATAAAATATGAAATTGATAGATCTAAATAATTTTAAACCTGCAAACAAGTAACCGGACTGAGTTTAGAAAAATTTGGAGGAAGAGGAAAGAAAGAGCATTTTTGCTGGAAGCCTTGAAGATCAATCGTGGAGCTTTCCGGTGGAATGTCAAGGGACTATGCCTTTGAATGGTTTTGGAGAAATTGAAGAAGAAAACTAGATCAACATCCTCTCCAAGCTAGGAACCTGCAACTGAATCCAAATACTTGCAAAAATACTTGTGAGATCTGGTTAATACATACATAGAGATTTCAGAATAACATGCATATAAAATTATAAAACATGCTAAATCTAGATCTCTAAACATGCATCAAAAAGGAAAGAGATGGCCAATAAACTTATTAACAAACTCCTTTCCTATCAAGATTATAATAAACTTATTATCAATCTTAGCAATGAATCCACAAACAATCGGCAAATTATGAACATAGATACCGGTTACCTCAGTCAAACATGGCAATGCTCATCGACACATACAATGACATGACACCATCTTGCCTCCAAAGCTTCACTTTATTCCAATAGAAAAAATATTACACAGTATTACAACAGCAATGGCTCCTCAATCCAACTCTAAATAGCTTGGCAGAGGCAGCCTGAGCTTTATTTATAAAAAAAATAGGAGATCCATCCCAGGGGGGCACAAATCCCAAGGAGACAAACCACTGTAGCTGAAGGAGAGTCCATCAATGCCTAATATGTGTCTAATTGAGCCTGATCTGAGTCTCACTGATGGCAACTATCAATCGGAGAGCTGATCTGACTAACACCTCAACCTGTTGACTGAAGCATCCACCAAAACTCATCCAGATGAGCCCACATGTGTGGAGGAGAGAGAGAGGGTGCAATTCCCCATAAAGGATGCTGAAGATCAACTCTGGATCTATCCATATCACCTCCTTCAGTCAAGGATTTGTCAGATCCAGTCAATCTGGTTCAGATCTGACTAATTTCAATCAAATCGGCTGAGAATCCACTGATCTAGGATTTTGCATTTGCTCCATTATTCATCAATTTATTAATTAAAATAATTAATAAATGATTTTTTGGGGTTTTCTGACCTGAGTGATGGAAAATCACTCAAAACCTAAAAAAAGTGGATCCATTGGTTTACATTGTGCTCTTAGCTTGAAAATGAGCACCTACATGAATGAAACTGATTATTTGGCCCACTTTTATTACAAAACCAATTTTCCCAATTAAACTATTAAAAAATAGCCTAAGTTTTAGAAAAAATAAATTTTAATAAAAAACACTGAAAAAATTAAAAAAATTGAAAAATTGAAAAAACCTACAGGGACTTAGACATGTTCATGTGACTCAACCATGATGCCTAGCATGTTTATACATTGACACATAGACTCTAATAACCTCAATAGGCCTAAATACCAAGCCGACCACCCCAACCTTGGAGGTATGGAATGAAAAACTCAGAAATTATTAGTCGTTTATACAGCAACCAATAATAACCAAGGGAAAAAACACCCTGGGCTGATTGGATTGACAAATAAAGTCTAAGATACCGAGTCTTTTACAGACACTATCATGCTAGACCATTTATTACAATTCCCCCATGGGGTATGAACATGTGATATACTACAACAAAGTTTCCCAAAAGCAAGACTGAAGGCCTTCTGAAGTCCGAACAAGTTATCCTTGTCTGGTTCACTAGGCTCACTTGATAAAAAACCACTAAGTACAACTTAGGTGGTAACAGATAGTTCACTCCCATATCCCTTTCAGAAGCACCTGTTCGACTGCTCATGGTGTGAGTCTTTCTAGATCCTATTTGACCATATCCAAGAATGCAGACAGTGTAACCATCCATTACAGATCGGATCAATGGCTGCGTATCCATGTAAATATCCTCTTGTGTAGCAGATGGCCCAAAAACCTTATTAAAATGAAATATCCTCTGTAAATCTTTGCCCATTTTCGATGTATTAACAAGGAGAGATCCATCTTCCCCAATAAACTCCACTGCACTTTGAGCGTCAGCGTCAGATTGACCTCCAAAATGTGGTATGATTATGCAGAATACCCTTATGCTTCCTTTGAGGTCTTGAAGATTATTGTAAAGGATCTTATTTTCTTCAACTCTATGATATCCACTGGAATTAACACTGCACATTTCTCTGATCTATTTATTCTCTGCAATAATAGCAATGATAAGATCCATGAGTGTTTTTGTCGATCCATGCTCTGTAGCAGCTTGTATGGCTTCGACAAGGTTCTGGTCAACATTTTCCTTATCACTTGTTATTTCTACAGCAGCTCGCTTTAACCAAGCTCCTATAAATTCATTAGATTGAAATATTTCATCGAGTCTTTTCTCTCCCTCGTCAATGTTTCCAACTGATGGGTTTGGCAAAGTTTCAGGTGCTTTTACAAGCACATGCACACAAAAAATTCGTGTCTTTCTTTGAACCATAGGGGTCCTCAAAGGGTCATTTCCTCCACACTGTTTCCATTCATAATAACCCTTTAGCGCCAAGATACAGTCAACAATCTTTGCAGTAGAAGTAGAACCCGGCTGCAAGTTTTCCATCTCAAAAGTAGGCAACTTCATCTCTTCAACAGCTACAAGAAAATTCTTAACATTCTCAAAATATTGATAGGCAGATAAAGACCGTCCTTCCTCCACATTATTTGCAATAACTTTGGACACTGCTCCTGGTTGAACCTTGTTGAGAAGGTTACATAAAATGATCCCATTTCTCAATCAAAGACAAAAATCATCCTTGAATGGCTCACACGGTATATCCAAAGGCCCAACCATGCTCTTTACCCATGCTACAGCTTCAAACCTTCTATTCGCTGCTTCCTTTGCTTTCATTGAATCCAATAGACCATCAGAGAGGCTCTTAGAATTCGATCCACTGCCTTGTTTTACATTAGAAACATGTGATTATGTGGCACTCGTGAACATATTGTTACCAGAGACCAATGGGGAAGGGACCCTGCTGGGAGTGGAATCTGGTTCTAGAGACATATGTTTTTTCTTGCTCAATAAATATCACAAAAAAACTGAAAAACCGCTAATGTAAGACAATGAGGGCGGTTTATCCCTGTTTGCAAACTCACTCAGTGCTATTCAGTAGGTGGGTATACACCATTTTCTATCCATACCACAGCTTATAAATCAAAAGCACTTAACAAAAAAACTTCTTTTCAAAATGGGTATTCGCCTAGAGAAATTTGCAATTTGCAGCAGCTTATCAATCAGAAGCACTCAACAAAAAGACATCTTTTTGAAATGGGTATTCACCAAGAGAAGATGGGGCTGAGATCATATTTTGAAATGGGTAATCGCCAAAAAAATATTTGGAAGTTTTTTGTTTGAGCTTAGATGCTCAAATAGGAATACTTATATATAAACTATAAACTTTTCCTGCCAACCCTATTTCCTTAGCCGACGTGTTGTCTTGTGTTTGAATATCCCATATAGTATTGATGGATTCTGGATTCTTTTGCAGTGGTTGGCGTAGTTATAAAAAAGCCTGGTATTATCATCTCTTTCATTGATTAAAATTGATTTGCTTGACTAGACTGGAATCTTTATTCAATAAAAAAATTGAAACTTTATTATGTGGGAGCTGCTATGATAAATGATAAATGCTTATAGCAGCAATGTTTTATAGTAATTTTTTGGATTTTTTTTCTTTTTTTCTTAGTAAAAAACTGCTATAAATTTGTTTTTTGGGTTATGTACTATCTTTAAGCACCCCAGAGGATTTTTCATCAAAGTAGATTAATTTTATTGTAGAGGGGTGCTCACCAACAAGTTGGTTTTGAAACAATCCAATATCTTAGAATATCGGATGGATATTTTTCACTATAAGAGTATTGATTTATTTATTTATATTTTTTAAGTGAGCTGATGGATTTTCTTGCCAATACTTTGTAAATTCTTCAGCAATGTGTTTGGATCCTTGAGGAAAATATCTCCTTTCTTGAGTTCAATGGATGTATAGGTGGTGAAACTTCATTGCAATTTTCTAGCTAATGCATCACCTTTCACATTTCCCCAACAACTAAGCAACAACATCTTCTATCATCCTATTATGTTTTCCTTTAGGCGACCCACACATACTCGTCTTTAATGCGAGTCTATAAGGTTTCATACCCATCCACACCCATCCTTGGCATGAGGTATGGTTATTTTCTAGATAGACTCGTCTTTAATGCAAGTCTATAAGGCGTCATACCCATCCACCACCATCCTTTCCATGAGTTATGGTCACTCATGGGCATCCACCGACTCTGGCATCCCACTAGCTACCACAACTGAAACATCCATGTCTAATCAGCTGGTCACTATTCACTGTTGGACATTTACTGCTTAGGCTCGACGCCCATTTCCTGCCAACACTATTTCCTTATCCCACTTGTCATCTTGTGTTTGAATATCCCATATAGTATTAATTCTTTTGCAGTGGTTGGCGTAGTTATAACCTAGTATTATCACCGCTTTCATTGATTAAAATAGCTTTGCTTGTATAGACTGGAATCTTTGTTCAATAGAAAATTTGAAACTTTATTTTGGATGGTTTGCAATCTCGTTTATAGTACAAATAGAGTTGAATCTTTGTTCATGAGTTTGTTAATTATTTAACATCTTAGAGTCTTGTCTTTTTACTTATTTAAAATAAGTGTAAACAATGTTGAAGGCATTGTTAATCTTTGATCGTAAAAAAAGTGTAGACAATGTTGAAGACATTTTTAATTTTTGATCATAAATTTTGAACATTTTTCAACAATCTATAAAAATGTCAGCATTTAAGACAAGGAATAATTAGTATAATGAATATGGGAATATCATGAAACAAGTAGGATTCTATAGCAAAAACAAGTGATAACATTTGGTAAAAATTGACAATGTTTTATAGTAATTTTTTGGATTTTCTTTTTCTTTTTTCTCAGTAAGAAACTCCTATAAATATTTTTTTGGGGGGTTATGTACTATATTTAAGTGCCCCAAAGGAGTTTTCATCAAAAAAAGATTAAATGAGATGGTGGATTTTCTTGCCAATACTTTGTAAATTCTTCAGCAATGTGTTTGGATCCTTGAGGAAAATATCTCCTTTCTTAACCACTGTCACCTTAGTCACTTGTCCACAACTACTTCGGAAGTTCAAGCCTCCTACGGGAGAGCCCTAATTCAACTCTGGAAAAGACACTAAACACCAAAAACACCTCTTTCGAGGTTATTAGAGACCAGTGCCTTATTGGAGTTAAACCATGAGAGTGAGAAGGGATGTACTGCAAGTGTTTGTAAAAAAATGTCAGAGTAGTTATTAATGCAGTAGTATATCACACCAACAATAAACACATATGCAAATGTCATTCAAATATAAGCATTTATCATAAGTACATCAGTGTCAGCAACTAAAGTTGGTCAAGATAGTAGTATTATGAGTGACATGTACATATAAGTATCATCCAAATGTTCATAGCATTGTTATAAATTTTAACAAGATTTCATCTTTAATACCAATTTGACCACTTTTGCACGAACCAATAACAAAGGTTGAAGTGAATTAGTGTTACTCGTATATATTAAATGCAGCAATAAGGTAAGGTTTTATGTACTTTACATTAAGTCAAAGCATCCATAAACATCACTAATAGTAGATGATAATACAAACCACTTATCAGATGTTGGCTTTTACCTTTAGGCATGCATGGAATAGTATATCAATATGGATTACATGTTAGGACAGCATTATGAAATAGGCACCTTCCACACATTATCATATCAGTGTGTAGACGGGTTACTTGCATCCAGTAGCATCAAATTTGTATTTTTATTTATTTAAAATAAGTGTAGACAATGTTGAAGGTATTGTTAATCTTTAATTGTAAAAGAAGTGTAGACAATGTTGAAGGCATTTTTAATTTGTTATCATAAATTTTGAACATATTTCAAAAATCTATAAAAAAATGTCAACATTTAAGACAAGGAATAATTAGTATAATGAATATGAGAATATCATGAAATAGCTGGGATTTTATAGCAGATACAAGCGATCACCTTTGTTAAAAAATGGCAATGTTTTATAGTAATTTTTTGGATTTTTTTTCTTTTTTCCTTAGTAAAAAACTTCTATAAATTTGTTTTTCGGGTTATGTACTATCTTTAAGCACCCCAACGTATTTTTCATCAAAAAAATATTAATTTTGTAGAGGTCCTCACCAACAAGTTGGTTTTGAAGCAATCCAATATCTTAGAAAATCGAATGGAGATTTTTCACTATAAGAGTATTGATTTATTTATTTATATTTTTTAAGTGAGATGGTGTATGTTCTTGCCAATATTTTGTAAATTCTTTAGCAATGCGTTTGGATCCTTGAGGAAAATATCTCCTTTCTTGAGTTCATTGGATGTATAGGTGGTGAAACTTTATTGCAATTTTCTAGCTAATGCATCATGTTTCACATTTCTCCAACAACTAAGAAATGACATCTTCTATCATCCTATTTTGTTTCCCTTTGGGAGAGCCTTATTTACCAGACATACTCATATTTAATGCGAGTCTGTAAGGTGTCATACCCATCCACACCCATCCTTGGCATGAGGTATGGTCACTCATGGGAATCTATTGTTAAGATTTCATATGTTAAACTAGATTCATTAGTGTTCAATTCAAAAATCATAATAGCAACATATCTAGAATCACTAATAAAAACACAATCATGAGATAGACAAAGTATTTATCTTGGGAAGCCCTCAAGGGGAAGAAAACCCAGCAAAACTTCCTCTTTATAAGATGTATAAGATATAACCCCAAAAACAGTTATCCTCCTCTTGTTGTTCTGTCTCTCTCTTTCTCCTATGTGCTACACAAGTGAGAGTCTGTGTGCCCTAATAAGAACCACAACTCTTCTATTTATACACAATGAGCCAACTAAATTTTACCCTAATCAAGTCGGCCCCACTAAACTGTCTGGGCCGACTTCACCTAGGAAGACTCAAAATAGTATATTATAGTATTAATTAGGGTGTTATTGACCGACTTACAATGGAGGCTTTACCTCATGACTCTATGATGACCAACAATAGTACCACCCCGCTGAAGAAATAATAACATCTCCCTTGGGTTACATTAGTAAAATAAATTTAGAATATGCTTTGAAGTTACAATATTCAACACTCCCCCTTAACGAGAAGGTTATTCTAATGACCACATCATCATAGACAATAGGAGCACAGAGAGACAATATTTTCAACAATACATTGAGGTAATACATCTATACGTCATAGGAAGTTTTCACAATCAGTAACTAGAACAGTTACTCTTTAATGTCTTCATCTTCTGTATCACACGATCACTTAATCCTTTTTCAGCAATGCTTCGACCTTTCGATCCTTCATAGCAGCACTTCGATCTTTGGATATTTTGTAGTACTTTGATCCTTTGCGATAGCACTTCGATCTTCCTAATCCTTCGCAGCAGCACTTTGATCTTCTTAATCCTTTGCAGCAACACTTTGATCTTCTACAACAAACTTACATCTTCTCAATCCCTTGTAGAAAGACTTTGATCCTTTCATTCCTTTTGCAGCAGCAGTTTGATCCTTTCAATCCTTTTGTAGCAGCACTTCAATCCTTTCGATCGTTTTGCAGCAACACTTCGATCCTTCTTGATCCTCTGCAACCATGCTACCTTCAATACCCATGATCTATTTGGTGATGATTAATCCCAATCAGCTTCGGACATAAGTCCAAGGACGATGCAATCCTCCATCTGCATGATCCATGAAATCAATCAGCTAAATCGTTTACAACTAAATGTAGATCTCAACTGCACCTGGTGCAGGCCCCCATTGTCTACGAGGACTCATCGTAGACCATCCATACTATTGAGGTTAGGACCACTCCCAAGTGAGTGTTATACTACGGTATCTACACTCACGTGTAGGTATACTCTACCATGTAAGAGTATTGTCTGTAGAGTAGATCTCGACTGCATTCAAAATGTCGGCCCAAAGTAGAACATTCATACCACACAGGTTAGGATCACTCACAAGTGAGTGTTATACTACGATGTCCATGAAAACTCATCATAGAGAATCCATACCACACAGGTTAGGACCACTCCCAAGCGAGTGTTATTCGATGGCATCTACACTCATGTGTAGGTATACTCTACCATGTAAGAGTATTGTCTAGAGAGCAGATCTCGACCACATTCAAAATGTCGGCCCAACCTAGAGCATCGATACCACATAGGTTAGGACCACTCCCAAGTGAGTGTTATTCTATTGGCAATGTCCCCAAGGATAGATTTAAGATTTAAGATTGAATGCAAATAAAATTGCTCCATGTAAGACTGAGTTTCTTTGAAGAGGACTATATCTCTGAAAAGATCCCTATTAGGCCACGATGTTAAATGATTCAAAAACACCATATTGTGATAACTAACAACAGACTATCGATAATTCAGCAGCAATAGATCTCTTTTTTTTGCAGGCACGGGTGGAGGAAGCATGTCTCTAGATGCTTTAGAAAACATCATAATACATTTACGCAACATTTTAAATCTCGTGGGTAGACAATCCAATGACTCGATTCTAAGACATTTAGAGAGAAAGTCCATTAGGAATCTTCGCAGTCTAATAATGGATTTTAAGGTGAAAATAAGCCAAGACAACTCTATAATATTCCTTGTTATACCTGTAAAAAAACAAATACAATCAAACTGTAGAGAATCTTGGTTCCATAGTTTTACAATTTTAAATCAAACACCTCAAAAAAATATCTAGTGATTTCATATCTCTAACGAATATTATAATTTATATCATTCATAAATGAACCAACAAGCTATATTCTGAACAAAGTTTATTCCCCCTATTTCTTGAAAAATCTAGTAACCTAACATGCTATAAAGTCATTCAAGCTAGTTGTAATAAAGAATTTAACGTTATAGTCATAAATTTCTAATGTGTTCAATACGGTGTACCTCCATATGGCCAACAAAACAAATAAGATAGATACAAAAAAAAGTAAATTGAATCATTTTTAAAATATAAAGATTTGTAATAATAATTTCACTAAAAAATTTAAAATTCCTAGTATGAAACACAATTTTACAACAAAATATAAATGCTTAGCATTCTCAAAACCCGAAACAAGCAAAATACTCCAACTGCATTTATCTTTCATTTGGTGTTCGGTCTAGACAAAATATGAATGTTTAGCGTTCCCTACACTCAAAACAAGAAAAAAATATCAGCTGCTTTTAACCCTAGTTTGTTGCTCGATCTGATCAGTGGACCTGTTGAATGACTTGGCTAAATTTTGGCCATTCTTGTGTAGTGACAAAAAAGCACTATCTAGAAAAATGACCATCGTTTGTTACTATGGTTGAATCATAATACAGACCCAGGTTCAAAAACCCCTAAAACATGTAGTCATACTAATAAAACCACATAGTTAACATGAGTGGGTCATGGATGTTGCACACCTCAACGGGCCATAGTGGGTGGAAGTCCTAGGTGAATTTGACACAGTAGATACTCGTGAGTCCTAGCAGCTAAGCAATATGTTTAACATAAAAAATACAGTAACACTAATTTTTACAAAGTTGAAAAAAAAAATATAATGAGGAGAGAATATTTCATGGCAGTAGAAAAAATTTCAAGACGCCCACACATAGATGTATCCCACTATTAGAGGTGTCTCACTATTACACACATGCATAATTACCATGCTAAAAGGTAGTCAAGCAAGCATAACAACCCATGTCCAATCAACCATTATGTTAGTATGAAGGCCACTGTATGAAGAGAAAAGCTTACCGCAAAAGTAGAGAAATTAGAAGCTCAAGGACTCCATTTTGCACGTCATCAGTGTTAGAAGGATGAAGAAAAGCCGAGAGAACATATTTTACAACACTCAAACCCACCATTTCTCTCCTAATAGATTTTCTGTGTGTATCCACCACACTGTTCATCAATGACAAATGTACTCCATGGAATTGAGAACACGGAATTAGTTCAATGACTACATTTTGCTAAACTATGGGACACTTCTATCTCCATATAACATAAATTCAATTAATATTCACTATAAAATCCATTCGTTTCCTTATTTGCACATTATTTTGTTAAAAAAATGTTTTGAGAATAATCAGCAAATACATTAAAAAGGCTTTAGAATCGCTTCTGGCCCCTGCAGAGACCATTTCACGTTCCTGTGCAGTTTGAGTTGTTCAGATGAATTAATAATGTTGATCACAAAGATACAAATTTTGGTGGTGATCAAGAGCAGATTGGGACAAGTGGCTTCTTTGAGGGTAAGGAGTCCTTCCTTTCGAAGAATTTTCTCCCGGTGTTTGAACCCGTACAACCTGTGACGGGTTTTCTAGGATTGTCGAGCTGTATCGCTCCTTATAGCATAGTATCAGAAGGTCTGGACTTGAGCTTCAGTTCCCAAGTTGAACACCTACCGGTTCGCGAAGGCGGAGAGGTGACTAGCGTTTTAAACTCAAGCATGGGATCACACCCTTCAATGGATTATAGAGGTAAATATTCCATGATTCTCTGGTTTTCATTGTGGTTTGTTTGAAATTGGATAAAAATTAACCTTCTTGATCTGTCTTCTCGCTGCAGGATTCTGTTCTTGCTGTTCCGATGATATACATATCATTTTATGGGCTTCGAGTGTGGAAGGACCACCCCGTCCATTACTTTCATGTCAGTGATTAACCTTTTGGCTCCATGATTATTCTTAACATGCCTCTGTACTTCTGTTTTGAGAGCCTTGTTCTCTTCTTCTAAGCTGACTAGATTTTTGTGTGAATCCTCAATCCTCATCTTAAACTTCTTCTCTTTTCTCATCTCATCTTGTAATTCTGCTTCAATCTTAATGATTTATTTATTTTTATTTTTTTCTGGAAAACATCAGTACTCTTTGAAGATTCCTTTTTAATAAATTTTGAATCAACCTTCGACTCTAAATCAGTATCTCCCATGGTCTGTTAATTGGCACCATGCTCCATTGAATTCATTCTCTAACCCAATTCTCCAATCGTCATTTTTTGAGGGATCTTATAATCTTCTTTCAGCTTGAGAGTTCCCATATGGAACTGGCTGATTTTTTTCTCCAAGACCCCATACTCATCTCCATTTTTCTTAGGTCCAAACTTTCCCTTTCGTCCCTCTCTTTTAAATTTTGGAGATCAAGTGACAATTTGAGTAGGTTCTCTATCACGGTATCTGAATTCGCGGTGCCATAAATGTCATCAAAATTATTGTGACAAATATCCGTGGTGTTTGATTGAATTTCGTCATCAAACCCAACTGCTCGGTCTCTCTTTTTGGCATGTTGACTAATAATACTTGCAAAAGAAATTAGCATTGTACACTTAGGTCGAGTAATTTTAGCACATAAAGGTACAACCCCACATCTAGAAATCAAATTCATAACTAACTATTGCCAATAACTATAAATACGATACTTTTGCCACAAAATTGTAATAGAAAAGAAAATTATTTTGCCACAATTTTTTTTAGCTATCGAATGGATTTCATTACTTATCAATCAAATCGATTTCTCAGTGTTTTGTCAAAACAAAGATAATTGGAAAACATGCAAAACATGTGGTAAGCACCCTTCTTCATGATCACAGACCCAATTTGTTACATCTTAAATATAGATACATCCACTTACACTTAAAATGGGTGTAACATAAGTGTAGACTTCATTGAAATAGCTAAAACAAACAACCTTCATCGTGACCACTCAACCAAATTCTTAAAATGACTGCAACAAATGTTAAGATATCATCCCAAATGCTTAAACTATTAAGAAGAAAACTACTCAAAACTTGGTCAAACTTTATTGTTGTGGTCCAATAAAATATTGATGCAAATGAGGAGGAATGGAGGGTGATGATGAATTACATAAAAAATTGAAAACATTAGAAATTAAATTTTCCTTAAACCTGCAAATGAATTAATAATGACCACATAATCTTACTTTCATTTTGAATAATAGAACAAGCTAGCTCAATTGTACTTTATTGTTACAACCAAAGTGTATTGAAGTTGGCAATATATTCGGTTGGTTCTTTATAAAATGCAATTGGAAATTAAGATCGACACGCACAACAAGAAAGGAAAAGACACCTAAAGCAACCGGAAAGGCAAGAATTTAAGTAAAACCATCTCCTTACCCAACACCTTAGTTATCCATCAAATTTCAACTAGGGTGGGAATGAATCAATGCGAGCTTCTCTGCTCTTTGCTAGGAATGAAGAACTCATTGAACAAATAGATTGACAATCATCAAAGGCCTTTCTTAGTTGTCATACATGTCCAATGCACTTTTTGTAGTTGAGTGCAGTTGCGCTTCTGTGTTTACGTGATTGATGGTAAGGTGTTCCAAGGCGGAGTCCGCGAGCAGGAATGCTTCTCATCACTTGATCAGAGAGAATTGTCCCACCCAGATGAATGCTTCTCAATTCACTCCAGAGAAGTGTGAACATGACTTACCAGAAGAAAACCAACGAGGACACCAACTTTCCAGAGTAAGAACACCTTAGCACCACCACCAACAAACAATTATTGTCTAATGCAAAACGTGCAAATGGAAAACAAAATGGATTAGAAAAAAGAGAGAAGCATGAATGATGAATCATAACCAATAACAATGTAGCTGCAAGAAGTAGAGAAAACATTACCCAACTGGGAGAAATTCGTCGTGTATAGATGCAACTATCCAAAGACATCATAATGGCTAGAAACCCCTTCCTTGAACCAACGACCATCTTGAAATGCAACAGAACTAATTCGATTGCAGTAGAAACATAAGCACAAGAAATTGATCATACTTTCGAACACTCCAAAGGAAGCCAAGTTTGGGATCTAGAAATCCCAAATTAATAATAGAATGGAAGGAAACATCATCAAATCAAGTGCAATGGGGTTTATCTCTAGATGTTGTTCTTATTCTCACACACAGAGAATGATGAATGAATAAACTCTAAATAAACCAAAACTCTACAAAATTCAATTCCCAACAAAGCACTACCGGGATTCAAAGAGAAGTTGTGGAAGGTGAGCATCATGTCAATTGCAGGCGATCTGCACGAGCATCGTGTCAATTGAAAGAGGTATTACAGGCCATGTGCAAAAACATAAACCATTGAAGGACGTATGATAGGCCATGTGGATAAACTTAAACGTAAACCTTTGATGGGGAACCCACCATATCTCTTTCATGCATTCTTTACTTTCTTCCACCTCTATATCACTGTTCAGAGACTGGACTTCCTTGCAATTTAATTACCAAAAGAACATGCACATCCTTTCAAGCGTCCTCTACAAAGAAAAAACCATTCAAGAAAATAAAATAAAAAACAAAAAAACAAGAACCTTAGAGAATAGAGATAACTTTAGTTATAGCTCACGATTCACAAATACCTTGATACACAAGCTACTGCTTCATTGGCAATTTTACTTTAATTTTCATTCCATTAGTTCTCACTCTTGTTAAAACGGGAAAATAATAAGAGAACAACAAGCATTATTAAATACAGAGATAATGACGTCATTAATCAAGTATTTCTTCAACAATTTCCATGTACATTTCCACCCAACTATAGACTATTAGATAACTAGCAAGGATCCTCCAAACAAGTAAATTGAGGTAATGGAATGGAAAATGGACATTGAAGCACTGGAACTGAAACTATATCAAGTAGAGAGTAACCCTTCCCTCATCAACATGAAACCACAAGTCAAACAAATGAGCAGAGAATAATAATTATTTTTGGGTTGACCATTCCTATAAGCATTAAAGACTAAATAGATTTAGATCACGTCAATAACCATGGCATTACAAGTTTAGCAATCAAAGGAATCGGGTGTCAATAACTTTGATTGTTGGGACACTATTTCAGGAATAGTGTGAAATGAGCCCTATTCAAAATGTGAAAGCTTTATTACGTTATCTTGAAAAGCAGGTATAACAGTTGTTATTTTCATGGCACTAGGTTTATAAACTTTACTTAGGAAAAATAACTACAACTATGCAATGAACCATAACTAGTTACTGTAGAAAAATCAGTTATAGATTACCATAAATTTATAAGCAAGGTTATTTTGTTATCTCACAAAGAAATAAGCATGTAAGAAATACAATGCAAAGGTTGTAGAAAAAATTTAAAAAAAACAAGCACCATAATAGAAAGACCATAAATATTTTTAAATATTAATAATAAGGTTAGAAGAGATACTATATTATATATAACTATAAGAAATTTGAAAAACAATAAAATTTTAAATATTAATAATAAGTTGAATAAAATATTTAAATATTAATAATAAGTTAGGTAGCATCCATGTAATAAAAACTCAAAACAGTTCATAGAAAATGTCAAGAAAATCTTAGAAAATCCTAAAACATGATGAATTTAGATGGAACATATTTAAAAAATCCGAAAACACATATAATTATGAACTTCAACTTATAATTCAAATTTCATTTTTAGAAGTAAAAATAGTCAATAAACCCTCTTCATCCCACCCGCGACCCCACCCCAGCCAAACCCCACCTCAGGTTTTGTTGAGATTCTTCAATGCTCATAACAAGAAAATTATAAGCTCATTACCAAGGATGAGAGAGTCGTTAAGGCTGATAACTGGTTAAAAGTGTACTCCTAACCAAAAAAAAGTAAAAACAAGTGCTATATTTTGTTTATCTTGAATAGCATACATACATAGTCTTCTTTACATTCAGAGTTCAAAGGTGGTTTCCAACTGAATTGGCATAGAAAAAAATGTTAAATCCTATATGCACGAAAACCACCATCCAATACAATAACCCGATTCAATGGAAGGAAGAGACAACACATAATAATGCCTATTCAGATGCCTATGCCTACAGCCTGCATCTAAAGCAACACTATCAAAGTAAGAATATGGAACAAACATGAAAATTTTCAAATATTTCTTCACTCTCACCAATTTTATATAACTAAATTATTATAATGAAGACAAAGATAAGTGAAATTAAGGAACAAACATGAAAATTAAAAAAATTTAAGATTTCCTAGCATTCACCAATTCTATAGAGGTCGAAGATAAACGAATGATATAAATTAGGAGATCACTATACACCACATCATGGTAGTCTCTACACTGCTCTCAAACGGAGATACCACATCCTAATAAAATTCAGGTTTATAAATATGTCATTTACAAATGTAAAAAGCATGATCAACTAGATCCCACCTACATCATAGAAACACAACTTTGACAAGGGAATAGCAACGTGGAGACATGGATGAGTGCCGCCCTCACCAATGAGGACTTGTGCCTGGATGGCTTTTGGGCTGCTATAGGGAGATTGAAGGCCATGGTCACGGCCCGAGTGCAAGATGTGAGAAAATTGATCAGTAATGCCCTTGTTCTTCTCAACAAATACACTGCCACCGAAGAAGAATATTAGATCATTGTCTCACACTAAAAACATGCAAGGATCTTGATATGTTTTTAGAAGCATGCAAGGATATTGATATGTTTTTAATATTTAAAGTATTCTGCATACTATATATATGTTTTGGTATCTACACGTATGTATATATATTTTTTCTTTCTATGGGTCTGGTATTATGTTTAATACATGGTGTTTTGAACTGTAAAATTTGTATCATGGGATGCAAAATATTGAGGAGGTTTCTGTAAGAATAAGGATCCAAGATTCAGAGTCTGCTAGTTTTTTGAAGAGCTTTTGTAAATCAATGAAATTCAACTTTCCAAAAGTTCTAACCTTTGTTCTTTTTTTGCCATAGATTTTGATGGTTATATAGGTATAAATTCAACAGGTAAATCAGAACTACTCTTAATCTACAGAATAAACCTAGGCCACTACTTTATATGAGGAACCTAAACTATAGCTAGAATAATTTGATCCATTAAATAACTCTAAACTTATTTTGATGAAAGTGAATTTCCTTTTTAGCACCAACTATGAAGACCCAGTTGCAGCTACGCACCGCTAGATGAAAAATTTGAATAATTGTTTCTCGTGTCTATAAGCGCACCTTTTCATAAATAACAGTTAGTTTAGGATTCGGAAATGTGAAAATGACATAAATATAACTACATAATTATGTATTATACAAGCTAGGTTTTTTATCATCTGGAATCATTTTGTTCCATCTCTATACTATTGCTTTTTAGAATAATATAAAACTTTTCAGCGGAAAAATAAGAGTAGAATTTAAAAAAAAAGAGACCTTAGAAACACACTTGATCTATACCATCTCAATAAAATTTGTTCAACATCCAAAGTACAATATCCCTTAGTCTAACACTTCAATATTTACCCTCAGGAAATCCAGCAAAAATTGACACCCTTTTATCCACATACCCGATCAAAACAAATTAAGAATTGGTTTTTAAAGAAATAGATATCCCACTTTGTTCCAAGCATCACAGAGCATGAGCATTGCTGCCATACCAAGGATCAATATTAGTTACCATATTAGATAATAATAAAAAATAGTATTTTTTAGAGAGCTAAATCATAGCTGTGTCCATCATTAAATTAAGGCTACAGTGTCACAAAAGAACCAAAAAACTAACCTATCAACTTATGATAAAAAAAATTAATACAAATTTAATATGTTTGTTTTCCGTTTATGTTAACTATATCAAACATGCATTTTCCTAAACCACGGATTAATGAAAATCGTTAACCCATTTTATTTCTTATTACTTGCATAATGTTTTCCACATCTTAAGAAGAAGAAAATAAAAGAACCAACCTTTGATAACAGGGCTATCAATAGCAGACAAAAAGTATTTAACACCAGAGTCAGTAGAAACTACTGGCTAGCATTGCAGCAGCACTGCAATTTAAATTTTCAAAGTCAAGCTTTCATTATGCAGTTTTCGGCTCAACTAAAAAAAGTTTACAATACATTTCATCGATTTTTATACAAGGCACCTACTGCAATCAAGGATAATTTTAGGCGCGAAATTTAGCCCATGGGCTATTTTTAGGGGTTTTTCTCCAAAAGAAGATTCGCCATTTTGCATTTTTTGAAGCCCTGTTTCGCCCAATTTTGATGGGGTAAACCTATTTCACCCTAAAAATCGCCAAATTATTATATAAATGATATAAAATCCTTGGGAATTAAAATATTTTTCGAAAAATATCGCCAAACATTTCATAGTTGGCATTTTAAGAATTGGTAATATTCGCCAACATTTATACACTTTTAAATAAGTACGGTTCCTTAAAGTCATCCCTGGATGCAATACTAGAGTGAAAATATGACACTTCGGCTACAAAAAGTTAAACTGCCTTTTATGTTTACTATATCATTTTATTTCAGCAAAAGAGCCACATGTTTTGGATCTCTAATGAGGTAGCTTGTAGCTTACTGGCATGAAGGCAACTTTGTAGGTTCTTCGATAATACTTTGAAATTCACAAGATGAAGACCTCAAAAATCCTCCCAAACTAGTGTGAAGCCATATTTCTCCATGATTTCACTGTCTCGGTGTGACCTAGTGTAAATTATGTTGATTTCGCATCTTCCTTCCATTAAAATATACCACCTAGCATCACTAGAACTGTTATTACACCAGCGTAGATCCAAATATTAGGCTCCATCAAGCGCCTAGAGGGATCCAATCTCGCTAGCTGCAAACCTCCTTGAGTGTAATACCTGAGAAGAGGTCTGCACCTTGAGAAATTGGATCCCAAAACACAAAAACTAATATTAAAAACAAAAACAAAATGTTACCAATTTCTTTAACTAAATAATTAATTTAAAAATTACATAATATAATATTAAATAGAATAACTAGTTATAATTTATAAATAAATGAGTTCACACCGCACATTTTCATTGTACATAAAAGGCTAAGTAATTAAGAAGGGTAAACTTAGATAAATAAATTTTAATAAATATTAAAAAATATAATAAATAAATTATAAATTTAAACTTTAATAAATATTAAAAAAAATGTATTGAATCAAAATCAATGCAAAAATATCAATTAAAAATTAACCAATGCTACATTCCTATCTGTTCAGTCCAATTGGCCTGGCTGTGGTTGAACTACAACACGAGCCAACAGAGAGGTTCGTTGATTCAAATCTTTCACAAGTAGCGTGCTAAGTTGAAGGTGCTTCCTAGCAAAAATAATTCACGTTAGCCTCTCTAAAAACAAAAACTAGTGCAAAGTTGTTTATATTTTGCAAAATTAGTGCACTTAGAAGTCTTCTGGACTACTTCCAACTTTTCTTGATTTCTTAATATTTTGGATTTTAGACCAAAGGTGCTTGGTAAAATTTTGTAGTGTAACCACTGAGTTCATTCTGCAAGATCTATAAAAACATTTTGTGTCTAACTGAAGATTTCATTTATGGAACTCGTTGAAAAGAAGAAATTAAGTATAGAATGATATAGTATAGAAAATAAATTTAAAGACACTTTCTCAATGATAGTGCCATTTTCTCAAAAATCAAATATAAAAACGATTGTTTTAATGGTGGTAAAATGTTTTCAGAAAATGATATAGATTACAATATAGATTATATATATAGAGAAAGATGACTATTTTAATGGCGGTGAATGTCCTGCGCGTGTGCTGCTTTGATGGAGACTCTTGGTATAAATCTCAGTGCTTGGTCACACAACGTTTGAAAGCCCGGTAATAATCCTCACAGAGGTCACAGAATTATTGAAGATAGGAGGTCACATTAGATGCGCTCACAAAAAATTACTCTCCATACATCTTCAATGGTATAGAGGAGATCAATAGGATTATTATTATTAGCTGGAATATTTCACCACCTGCGGACAGCAAGGTGTTCCACTGGTATGAATGGTTCAGATCCAAAACAAATACATCGCAGAGGCTGATAACTCTCCCTAGACGCTGTAGATATCTGGAATACAAGGCTTTGATAGTCCACCTGTGTACCTGCAATCAAGCTCAACACGAAACAAATCAAAGCAACCAGAATATGATCTACTAATCTATGCTCGTGACTAAGGAATCTAGCAATATATATCTGAAATCAAACATTAACAATATATATGGGACAGAAAATCAACTTGCATTAGAAATATGAAGAAGTTTACAACCAAGCCTTAGTGTTGACATGCATCTCCATGAAACCAACTCTTCATCCCCAAAAGCTCCGACTCTAGCTCTCTATGCTCTCTCCAAATGATCTTGGGCCAAGAATCAATCCAACAGCATAACAATACCTTCAATGTTCTCTCCTCAACCATGGCTATGAGTTCATATTTATAGGGCTTTAATGGATAGAGATGGTTGAGAAATTAGTGGGTGAGGTGGACTCTAAGATCCTAGGATGAGGGATTTCGAGCTCAACCAACCCACAATAGTAGGGATAAGGCAGTACATGAGACTTATCATATAGAAGCCTCGAGAAACTTCTCTTTTTCCCTTTTTACCCAGGGTACCGCGCTTCTCCTTCTATGACAGAGTGGTTCTAGTAATAACCACCTATGGACCAAGGGCAATGGGAGGTGGCACCGCTTGTGGACAACCGATGAAAGGTGGTGCGAGCAGGGGTACCGCTCCTGGATAAAGGGGCATGCGTAGTGCTGGGAATTTCTATGATAGATTGATAAAGAAACCATTTAGTTTTCACTCCAGAACCTGGGATTCAAGGCAAGTAGGTATGTCAAAGGTCTTACCACATGATGGTGACAGGATTTTGGTATAACAGGATGCCCCTCAAAGCATGAGTCTTAGAGTGATACGATAAACGAGAGCTTTGAGAACAAGTCGTTGCCAAGAGATGAAAATGTCGGCTTGATCGGAGCATGCAGTCAAGTAGGCATCTATAGTACATCAGTATGTTGACTCATAGACACAAGTAACCAAACTCATAGCTGCAGACCAATACAAGGCATATCCATGAGTGGAATAAACAAGCATGGCTACTAGAATACAGCATAGATCCATGTGATAGAGGACTCAAACTTGGACATAGCTACCAGACATACAACATAGATCTATGTCATACAGACGTAAATTTGAGCATAGCCATGGCCACACAAATGTGGATCCATGCTAGATATACAAAACTCCATCGCAACTTGGGGAAAAGCAATGAGCGCTTTAAACAAATGCCCAGGGTCTTCGTCTCGTCTTCCATAAAGTACGATTCTATCCATGTGATTACAATGATTTGAAGTCAAACATGGTAGAAACCACTTGATTACTGGCCAATGATGTGAACCGTTAACAAGTACGAGGGAGATCACCATTAATGTCAATGATTCCCAAGGTACTCTAATACAATCTACTGAGTGCGAATAGATGTCCTGATGTCGAACACCCAGTCGATTCTATTGATCAAAGGTCAATGATGTGAACCTATGTCGAGAGCGAGAGAATCTGTCATTAAGACATACAGATCTCAAGGTACTAAATATTGTTTCTAAGACTATTTCCCAGATGATGAGCTGATGTCGACGGGAATAGTCTCACCGAAGGAGGGCCATGATGAGTCCCACATCGACGACATGAAACTCGGAACATAGTTTTGGAATGATGTGCATGTAGTAACAATATGACTGACTCAAAGATACTGACACAAAAATTGTGTAGACTACAGAGGTAAAACTTCTTCAGATTCCCTTTGAACATCGGGCAGCACCACAAAATGACTTGGTAGCATGACTAGACAGGACAGATACACAATGCGATAATGGACAATGCATTCTTTTGAAAGACTCAAAGGATTAGTATGACTCATGAAAGTGGATCGTCATGGAGATCAGCTGAATACCCAATTGATTGACATGATTGTGCAGATAAGTGCCATGTTCAAAGGTAATGACAAACAACTGCCATTATTTGCAAAATGATTCCCTTCCCATTTCCCCCATCATGATCGATGAGTGCCTCTTTTCGGTTTTATGAGTTCAAAGAGGGTAACAAACACTCGATATAGCTTGTCAGAAGACAAGTCCAATCTCATATGTTTTATGAACCTGAGAGAGGAGGGGTTCATTCCCAAAACGGGTCTCTCAATGTTTAATTTAACGATTCCACTGAAAGAAAACTCGGTATCATTCATGTTTAGAGAGTCTGAACGAATACGGAAGGAGACTCCAAAGGGTCCTTTTTCGTATGATTTAGTCTCTAAGGCCCGAAAAAGTATAAAATCATACCTTAGAGAACTCTTACAGTCATGATTGGCTGGAGTGTTCCTTTCTCGTAAATAGTCCTATCCGAACCGAGAAAGAGATAACCTACTGTCGGACAGACGACTCTTCAAATACTTTAACGAGCATGAAGAAGACAAGGCCGCTCAACAATCTTTTCGTATTTAGGGAGCCTAAAAAGAGTTTAAAGAGAACTCCATTAACCTTTTTCATGTTTTAATCTAGAGCACGAAAAAGTAATAAACTAAGCTCAAACCACTTTTCATGTTTTAACCAGAGAACAAAAAATGAAAAGTAAGCTCAGCAGCATCTTACTGTTTTTAACGAGCTAGAAGATAAGTTGAAATAATCCTCGAAGATTGGTTTCATTTTTACGCAAGCTTGAAACCAATGGGTAAACTATGCTTGAAAAATCCCATTAACATGATATACAGAGGTTGGAATCCTACCCCCAGCATGATTGCTAACAAATCCTACCCCTAGCATGGTTGCTAGGGGCTCGAAATTCCCCCAAGCTTCGTTTCATTTAACGATTCTTCTTCCATACCCAACCTAAAAAACCTGGTTACTAATGTGAAAATGTTCACCAGGGGGTAGGAAGAACAAGAATTGGGCAGGTGGAAAGAAGGTTCAAGTTCTAACACTAAAGGGAAGACTCGACTCAAGGGAAGCGGATCTGTTTCATTTTTACGCAAGCTTGAAATAGAAGGTAACTATGCTTGGAAAATGATTTCATTTTTATGCAAGCTTGAAACCGAAAGGTAAACTATGCTTAAGGGAGCCTACTTCATTTTTTAACGAGCTTGAAATAGAAAATGAACTATGCTCAGGAATGATTTCATTTTTATGCAAGCTTGAAACCAAAAGGTAAACTATGCTTGAGGAGATCCATTTCATTTTTTAATGAGCCTGACATAGAATGGGAACTTTTCTCAAAACATGGTTTTATTTTTATGCAAGCTTGAAACCAAAAGCGTAAACTATGCTTAAGGAGTGGTTTTATTTTTTAACGAGCTTGAAACCAAAAGTAAACTATGCTCTCGACATGGTTTCATTTTTATGCAAGCTTGAAACCAAAAGCATAAACTATGCTTAAGGAATGGTTTTATTTTTTAACGAGCTTGAAACCAAAAGCGTAAAGTATGCTCTAAAACCTGCTCCTACCAAACATGATATACAGAGGTTGGTAGGTTTCCCCCATTTCATAAAAATCTAAAGGCTTAACTCCAGTATGAAGTACAAAGACTAGAGCCATGCCACCCATTTTACCTATGATGGGAAGAAGCTAACTAGAATAAGGGGAAGGAACCACAAGAACATGTGGCACATTCAGGGTAGTCTGATTACTAGGAGTAATGTGATGGTCAGGTGTAACAAAGGAAAGCTAATCAATGGTCACAATCTTCCCATCATCGGGAAAATGCATAACTTGAGAGAGTGTGGACACAACAGCCTTCATGGCATAAACATAATCACGTCCAAGGAGCAGATTGAAATCTAAAGGACTTTGGACCACCATAACATCAATACAGACAGTTTTCCCTCCTAATGTAATAGGCAAACAAGGAAGGGTCCCTAAAGGTGCAGTAGGTCTGTGATTAAAAGCCAGTATCTGATTGATGGCTGGCACAAGCTGAGGAGAACCTAAATCTTGCCAAGCAGTTGAGGATAGAATACCAACAGAAGCCCCTTCGTCAACAATAGTGCGAAGTATCTGCCTAGCAGTAACATTCACAACTCTCTAGAAAGGAACACTCGAATGAAGACGAGACTCTGTTAGGTTACTCCAGTCAAAGGAAATAACCTCACTACTCTGAGAGGGTTCTGTCGAAACAGACAAAATTTCCTCTTGTCGAGAACAATCAGAACGAAGCATAAAAACTTCAACAGGTTTTGGTTCATTCTCTACTGGAAGAGAAGAAGAAGATGAAGATTTGGTCAAAGAGACTACTTCAGTCTTAACACTCTTTGATGAAAGAGCAAGATCCGGTGGAAATGACACCGACTCAACCACTTTAACTTCACTCTCCAAAGGAAGAGTGGGATCAACCACAGATAAATCTGAATCGACCACTTGGTCAACTAGTGGGGGATCAAGGGATAACTTACTATCACTTGTTGGAATCACCTATTGATGATCAATAATATTTTCCAACCAACGCGAAGCTTCATCCATGCTTGGACAAAGAAAAGTACGATGCATAGCCTTGCATATCAAACAAGGATACAAGACTTTACCCTTACAACCTTTTACCAATGGGTCACTAGTTGAGGGAGTATCGTCAACATGATGATCAGAGGTTGATGACACAGACGGTTTGGACCTTTTAGACCACTCTTCTTGTACACGGGAGAGACCTAGACACTCCTTAAGAAGGTGGTCCCCCTTGTAAAGCTTACAAGGGAACTTGGGTTTTCCGGGTGTTCTCTTAGAATGAGCACCATCAAGAGTAGATGGTTGCTGCTTTTTCTCTTTCTTATCCTTCTTCTTCTTACTCTTCCCTTTCTTCTTCTTCTTATCCACATGAATACTAACCACAGAGCTTTGGTCAAGCGAAGAAGAATAAAGAGATGAAGCCACAACCGACGAAGAAGGAGCAGGATTAGGTTGAGGTCGATCCTCTCTCGGAGGAGAGGTGACATTTGAGACATTAGGTGTAACAGGAGTTACCGGATTAAAAATCCAGATCGGTAATCCTATAGTTAATCCAAGAAGATTTAGAGTGGCAATAAAGGGAGGACCAATACCTTCACTTGGAGGGAATACAAAAGGCACACCTTGGAAAGGGACCTCTTGAATGGTAGTCCTAGATGAGGATGCCATCTCTAAACTCTCTAATAACCCCCTAACTACCACGCACAAGCCAGTACTACTCAAACTAAAAGCAACAAGCAAACATGTGAAAGGAGTGGATAATAGTCAGGAATCTCACAGGATAGGCCAAAAGGATAACTCAGATGATTTGAGGATTCCTAAAAGGGTCTCCCGATATACACAAGGTACGAGAGAGCTCAAATCGGTAGTAGTGTTGTCTAATGCATAACCGTACACAAGGGGGTTTTCGATATACAATTGAGTACATGAAGTACCTTTCTATATACCTCAAGCGTACGTGAAAGGCCGTTCGATATACCGACGGTACGTGGAAGAACTGCGCGAGTCCTGGGATGTAATGCTGACAAATAATGACAACTCCTATGCTTAACGATGCCCAAACACGTCTCTAACTTATCACTCAAATTGCTAAAAGTTTTAACCCTAGTAATACCATTAATTTTATCTTGTGCGTTTAGGTGGAACCATGGAGTGAAAACTTGAATTTAAAGAAGATGCATACTGATCTATATGACAATGAAAGTTTTCCTCTTCAATGAAATTCTACCTAAGAGAGGGAGAGAGATTTACTTTTCTTCCAAAAATGCACACCCAAATACAAATGCAACTCTATCTTTTCAAATGAAAAGTAAGATATCAATGCACCCCAAACAATATTCAAAGCAAATTAAAAAGGGATCTAGAGAGCATTTAACATAAATAAACCAGAAATGTTTCCTATCTTTTCATGCTTGAAAAAGACGCATAAAAACTTAATGGAAAGATGATTTCACTAAAGTTTCCAAACAAATCTAACTCTAATGCACGCAAAGCTGAAAACATATATTTCTTCTCAATGAAAGTAAGATCTAGAATTTCAAACAATCATGCACAAAACAAGAAGAAAATCGTTCAACAACTTGCGAATAAAGCAAAAGAGAGAGAAAACTAAAACTTCTCTTTGAAACAGACAAGGAAACGAAGAACCAATCTTTCCTACCAAGCACTGAGAAAATCATTATGCAAAAGGTAACAAGAATCACCCCAAGCAAAGAAAGACTCAAAACAACATGGATCACTCATGCATTCCAAGTCCAAAGAAAACCAAAACCTACTTATGAAAATGAAATGTATATTTCCAATTCCAATGAATAATTTCTATAGAAAAGAGCAAGAGGTTTCAAGCAAAGAAAATAATGAAAAATCCAATGCAAGAAACATAAACTCTCTTTGAATTCAAAGGGAATATAACACTCAAAGCGACTACAGAATGCACAATTCATGGCCTTGTGAGGGAGCATTTTTTTCAAAAGTACACTTCATTTTCATGAAAAAGTAAGCCAAAAACACACCAAGAATCAAAATACAGAGTTTGGAGTAGGGCCTACCTGGCACCGTGCAGATGAAGCTGCTGACAGGCGGTTTTGAGGCAGAACCGCTCCTTGCTCACTGGATTCATGCGATGGCACCGCGTATGGCTAACTGGACTCAGGTGGTGGCACCGCTCCTTGCCAAAGGCACATGTGTGGTTCCCTGTAGATGACCAAAACACAAGAAGAACGAAGGATCGAGTCAGAAAAAGGCTAGATCAAGGCAAATACTTTCGAATTGAATGTGGTAACAGAGCATAAAAAACCGACATGACTCAGATCTGAACAGATCTGGAAATTTCAAACCCAAATAATACAAATCAGAAAGTAGATCTGACTAAAAGATTTGAAGAAAATGGAGCCTGGATTCGGACAAGAGTTGCATAATAAGGAAGATTAGAACAACTAATACAACTACTTCCCCAGCGGAGTCGCCAGATTTGTTAGCTGGAATAGTTCACCTCCTACGGACAGCAAGGTGATCCACTGGTTTGAATGGTTCAGATCCAGAACAAATAGATCTTAGAGGCTGATAACTCTCCCTAGATGCTGTCGATATATGGAATACAAGGCTTTGATAGTCCACCTATGTACCTGCAATCAAGCTTAACCAACCCACAACAGTAGGGATAAGGCAATACATGAGGCTTATCATCTAGAAGCCTCGAGAAACTTCTCTTTTTCCCTTTTTACCAAGGGTACCGTGATTCTCCTTCTGTGACAGAGCGGTTCTGGTAATAACCACCTATGGACCAAGGGCAATGGGCGGTGGCACTGCTTGTGGACAACTGATGAAAGGCGGTGCGAGCAGGGGTACCGCTCTTAGATAAAGGGGCATGCGCAGTGCTAGGAATTTCTATGATAGATTGATAAAGAAACCATTTAGTTTTCACTCCAGAAGCTGGGATTCGGGGCAAGTAGGTATGTCAAAGGTCTTATCACATGATGGTGACAGGATTTTGGTATAACAATGATATGATGACAGGTTCACTCATCAAGTGAAGAGAGTAGACTGGACACAGAGAAGTCTAGACATGTGAATTTGCTAACAATAAATGAGCAGTGAAAGATTAGGGTTTAGAATGCACAAGATTTCTTTTGGCATGTGTTGCACAGAGAGGACAACCGGGGGTAAAATCAAAGACCCTGAGAAATTACACACGGGAGTGGAATTCGAGACCTTTTACACAGAGAAACGGACTCCAATAGCCTAGTGGAAGACATCGGATTGAAATCCAACTTCCTAGTGGAAGACGTCGGATCAAGTCTGGAAGGCAATCAAGGGGAGGAGCTCATACTAGTCATTATTGGGAAAAAAGCGTCCACTTTGGCAAATATTAAAGGCTTGGAGGCAGTAGCTTGCTCAGAGAGCAAGGATGAGGAAGTTGATCACATGGTAAAATTATAATATTGATTTAAAATAAATTACTTACACACATATTTTGTCAAAAATATTTAATTTTAATTAATGGTCGACAAAATCTGAAGTAAATAGAAGTAATAAGTAAATATTTTTAGTCGACTTTTACATGAGGAACATTATAGAACGTTACAAGATCTCCCCCATACTGGGCTGCAGAGCGCCTCTCGATGCAATAATTGTAATGCCAAGAGAGCTCCTAGCCCAACCCTATGTAAATGTTTAATCTTCGGGTACATCAACCAACTCATACTCAAGGAGTGAAAGATTGTTGTCTTCCTTCACAACGAAATCTACAGCCTGAGTCTCCAAGCCAAGCCGAGTAGCCAAAATATTGAGGAGTTGTGAAATCTACAGGCTCAGTTGCCTCAATCCTGCCCAACTTATTAACAACCAGTCTCATTGAACCCCTAAACATATCCATATTTGCATAATGCAAGATAATTGTAGTTTCTTTCTTAATGATATCAACAACATGCCCATTCAACAAGAAAATGAACACATATGCGATGAAGAAAAAAAGGAAAATATAGCATGACTAATTAAATCAATACAAAAATAAGATAAAATTGTATAAAAGCACAAGAATAAGAAAAATGAATGAATTGAGAGGAATTCATTAGAGCATGACCAATACTGGCCACCAACATCGCTAAGCGCTTCCTTTCATGTTAATCGATTTATGGGCTCACTTCCTATCTTAATTCTGCAATATTGTGAAAGTCCATTCTGAATCGTTTTAACAATCAGATTGTCTTTCCTAACATAGTGGCTTCTCGCCATCAAGCCTAGCCTAGCGTCCAATCTTTGAATCTCCCATGGAAGGTACCAAAAGTGATACTGAGCAGTGACAACATTCAAGAATTTATATTTAGATCAAACAGAGCCATGTTGAATTTATTTGATAGTTTATGAAAAACAATTGAAACATAGACCTGTAGATTAGGAATATGCAAATAGCAGCAGTGAGTGATATAAGACCAGAACCTGTACCTTCACAATTTTGCTTCTCAAGGAACATGTAGCATTGCATAATGATAATGGACAAGTGTAGCATGGAAGTATTTTTTAGTCACTTTACTACATATTAGTATTTTTTGTTTTACGTTTTTGAAGCTATATAAGATGTTTCAAAGGTCAAAACTGGGATTCAAGGCTGATGCCAGAGAGCCTGAACATTGCGATTCTCGGCCTTCCTGAATTGAAGTTGGGGAATTTACCATCCAGGGTATCACCGGACTGATCCTTTAGTCGATTATGATGATAGTTGCTAAGTATTAAGGAAAAAATTAAGGGGAGGTGAGTTACTTTACTCTCTTTTTTTTCATGTTACATACTTCTTGCCTTTTAGGGTTTACTAGTAAATTTTCAGCATTCAAGTCCTTCACAGGACTCGAAGGCTGGGACATCAATTATTTATTGCTCAGATTTTTTTCTTTGAGTTATCATTATCGAATAGACATAACAAGGAAATAAAAAAGGAAAGGAAGAACAGATGTTGACAAAATAAGGATGAAAGTGGATGAAATGAATAGCTCAGTACAATAATATATGACTTCCTTGATTTCAGTGTCATGTAAATGTAGAGAATTCTACTTTTAACTTTAGTGAGAATTGCTTAGGCTCTAATTAAAATGATGTGTTTTTTTCATGACCGTTTCCATCAATAGAAATGGACATTCGTATAGTAATGCATATGCTAACAGGAACTAATGGGAACAACAACCAGATTACCATGACGGTTGTTTCCAATGAAGTGTTGGGAATTTGAAACCGCGCTCTCGAAGAGGGACGACACTGTTGCTTTCGGTATGAAGAAGAAATTGACGACAATTTTCGCAGGTGTTTTGGGTTAAATGAGTAAAATTTGTAAACCTATTTTAGCACTATAGAGATTTCCGAGCTTGAATGTGGATA
>LPNX010924711.1:170422-185864 GCA_001517045.1 Pseudotsuga menziesii
TTAAGAAGGCATGTATGATATGATAGAATATATTCCAACATAAAGTTAATTAAAGTAGAGAAGAGACTAATACATCATTTATAATAAAAAAATTAACACTTTATCTTCCAACAAAATAATATAATAAAATTGAAATGGTTATTTTAAGGAGATTAGTAAATCATTTAAATAACAAACCAACACTCTGTTGTGGTATCTTTCACCAAAATAATAGAATAACATAATAATATTATAATTTTTCTAAGATTAAATATATTTAAATATTTACTTTACGTAATACAAACATAACTATACAAAATATTTAACAACTATCATAAGTAAATGAATATGCATGTATGATATTATAAAATATATAGATATATGAGAAACATTCTATGTTTTTAAAGAATTATCTTCTTGAAAGTTTCATTGTAATAGTTGGTGCTTACATTGGAATTCATATTTTTCAAAATCTCCAATCGTTGTTACATTTTTAATATATATATTGTTAAGTATTTATTAGGCATTCAACATTGTTAATGTTATTCAATATCCATTTCTTACGTAATATTTATTAAACTATTTTTAAGAGCCAAGTACTAGGCATCTATGTTGCTTATCTCAACTATTGGTAGTGACAAAAGCTCTCCTATTCACAAAGACAAGTAAACTCATTTTGGATCTTTAATTTCAAGGACTTACTTAATAACTAATTAATTGATATACACATAGAAATATAAACAATGACAGTTACAAGAAGTAACAAGTAATGCAACAACCTATAAACAACAAGTAATCTCACATAGAAATATAAGTGCCATGGCAACAAGTAATACATTGTTTCAAGTTTGAATGTTTCATAATTTCTTTAACTTTTAGCTTTAAACTATATACAATATCACAATAAAATATTTCTAAGAGGTAGGTATAAGCAGCCTTGCTGCTATTTCACTTGTTTAATTTTACATTGATTTTAATTGTCAATTTAATCTTATATTGATTTAAGTTTAAATAAATATTGATTTGAGTTTAAATTAAAGATATACTATTTTTTAAAGAATGATTTTAATTTTTTATCTTTTTTTTAATAAATTTTTGCTTAATACATGTAATTACAAGATAAAAATATGTAATTACATTATTATGTATATTTACATAGAAATAAATTCAATGGTAGATGAACTACTTAAAGAGGGGAACATAAAATATTGAAGCGACCTTGGCGCTGGTTTGTGCTTGGGAGGTCTGTTCTTTGTTGGACCATGATGCCCTATCTTATCTCCTAGATCTAGAACACTTCTATTTGTTTGCCAAAGACCTGAATTCGTTGAATTGAGAAGAGCTTTGGCTCTGGCTCGTTCTTTGGAGGAGTTCTTGAATAGCAGGTTCGCAAGTTACTGCTGGAAGGTTCCTCCAAGGCTGCGTCCTTTTCAGTAATTTTGCAAACTCTAGTCTGTCATTGATTGGATCTCAATTAGCTCTTGAGTGCTGAACTGCTGGAGATTTTTATCCCCTGGCAAGGAAATTTCTCAGAGGTGGTTGTGACGATCACAGTTTTTTGTTTTTTTGGCTCCAAGAATATTTTGATTTCATTGAAGTGTCATCGGCTCTGGTTTGTGCTTGGGAGGTTTGGTCTTTGAAGGATCATGAAGCTTTGTCTTAGCTCCTGGATCTAGAACACTTTTGATTTATTTCTCGAAGATCTATATCCGTTGAAGTGATAAGAGCTTTGACTTTGGCTCGTTCTTTGGAGGAGTTCTTGTATAGTAGGTTCACGAGTTGTTGCTGGAAGGTTCACCAAGGCTATGACCTTTTCAATAATTTTGCATTCTCTAGCCTATCATTAAATGGTTTTTAATTATCTCTAGTGTGTTGAACTGCTAGAGCATTTCATCCCCTGGCAAGTTGGTATGCGTTTCTGAAGGAAGATATTTCTGCTGCTAGTGATTTTATTTTCATAAATTCATTGTGAAGTAGATTGGTGTACAAAGATTTCTCTTATGGACGCTGGAGGGGACCCTCCTCCTCCTCTTCCACCTGAACTGGATTCCTTTAAACGATTGGTTGCCTCCTGTGGCAAGAGGAAAGGGGGTCCAAATTTGCATAGATTTGTGAAGAAAGCAGACATTCCCTCGGTTGAATTGCCTATTCAATGGACTTTTTGAACGACATTAAATCTTGTTGAGCAAGGGCTTATTGGGCAATTTTCACGTCTATGGCCTTCTCCTAAGGCTATTGATGGATGGGTTCAATGAAATTGGATGCCCTTGGTAACTAAAGGTATTTGAAATCACTTGGTTGGTAGAGGATACGATGTTTTTGTTTTTTATTCAGTTGAGGATCGTGATCTTATTTTTCGAAACGACCCATACTTCATGGGCCCTTAGGAGCTCTATTTGAATAAGTGGACTACGGATTTTGATCCTACCCAAGATGTTCCTGCTTGGCTAAGGCTTCCTCACTTACCTTTACACTGCTTTACCAGAGAATGGAAAGGGAATAGGAAGAAAGTCTTGACTTACCCGATTATTGACAGTTAATCCAAGCTTGATCTTCTCCCACCCCTCTTCTCTCTAAAGCTTCCAGGGATGCACCTCTTCACCTGCAAAGAGTAAATCCTTCAAGTAATATCTCACGCATATATATATCATAGGTTAGATGAAAAATATATCAAACATATCAGAAAATATATTCATTAACCAAAATACATGAAATAGACTCAATACAAGATTGGAAGAAGAATTCTCTTTATTAACAATCGATGAATGAGATAAGAGTACAACCCAGCTTCTGAGACAAGGACTCCTCTGCAAGCAAAGGACTTTGAATTCTGCTGCTCCAAGATTCTGAAGATATATCACCAGCATAACTTTGCTCTCCAAAATTAATTTCTTGGTCCCCACCCCAAGGCCTCTATTTATACTTTGGGAAATAGAGTAGTTTGGAAGGTTGGGATGGTTGAGATAGTTGGGATGGTTGAGATAGTTGGGATTGTTATGGATTAGGGACCAACTAATCTCATATAATCGCATTTTATATTTTTTAAAGTCAAAACAAGGTGTACGTGACTATTAATATAGGCAACCTGCATATGACACGCGAGTTGCTCGAAGGAAACCCGCGTATGCAGGTGTACGCGAGCTGTAATGCAAATACTCGCATATGGTACACGAGTTGTAATGTAGATAGTCACGTATGCAACTCAACACTTAGAAAAAATATATATAAGGCTGGTTTGAGGGTAATGCATCCCAGGTCATGCCCATCTATAGTGTTTTGGCCACTTCAATCGTAATTTGTCCTTTTGTGTACCAACACGAAGAATGTCGGCACTCAAATAGAGAAGTGCCATTTGGGTTGATGACAAATTCCCCCTAATGTGTGAGGTCAGAGGGAAGCGATGGCCGAAATGCATTATAATCATTATCTTGGAGAACTCAAAGGTCCAATGAAGCAGAGGAAGTACCTGAAACAAATACATAGCAATGTCATATATAATATCATATATGAGGATGCCATGTTCAATATACTGGAACACTAGCTCCTTTACAATATTTGAGTACATCATATGATACAGGTTCAAGACCATGTATATTACAAAGGTGGATCAAAGCCACAATATACAATAATGATGAGTCTTAAAAGATCTGGAAACTGTGTAAGTGATCACAACATAATCTTACGCAACTTAGGTTATAGATATAAACCTAAGGTCTTCGTCAAAAATACAAAAGAACTAGTACAATCCAGGCCATGTGAATAGATGTGTCAAAGTCGAACATGGATAGGATTCAATAGATTTTCAACCAATAGGTGATAATTGACAACTGAAGCAAAGGAATTCACCAATAGTGAAAGTGAATCCTGAGGTACTATCATCAAAACTCTAGGTCTTCGTCGTCAGGAAGTGCTGATGAGAAACCATACTATGATGAGGAAGGCAATAGATCCTTCAATGGACCACAAGAGTGACTAGGAACTGGAGAAGGGAAGGTAGACATAAGTAATATCAGATAGGACAATGATGGGATCAGGATAAAAATCAGATGCAGGGATAAATCCTTGAACAGTGAGCATGACACAGAGATGACCCAAGGAAGCTTTTAACTTTATAGATAATACAACTAGACTTATCTTTCATGTCGGAGACATGATTAGATTCCCTAGGTATAATAGAGAAGTGGAGGAGTAAGAAACTCGAAGTGATAGCTGAACTGAAAGTGAACATTGATACATGAATATCGGAAAGTACAGAGAGTGCTATGTTCAAGGACGACATGCTACCACCGACTGAGAATCAAAAGAAAACTTCTTCCTTATCTTTCCTATGAAATTTTAACAAGTCCAGGAAAGTCAGCTCGAGTCTCTCTTCATTTTTGACAAGCTTGAATAGAAGAGAGAATAATGCTTGATAATGTTACTGATTCTTGGATTTTATGAGCCCGAACTAGTACATGCTCACTTGGTGTGTTCATGTTTAGAGAGTCTAAAAACTCCAGAGAAGACACCAGGGGGGTCCTTTTTCGTCCAATTTAGTCTCTTGAGGCTGAAAAAGTATAAAACATACCACAAAAGAACTCTCTTAACTTCTGTAAAAGAAAAGGTGAACCTTTTTCGTACTTAGTCAGGGAGGTCCGAAAAAGGTTAAATTACCACCTACCCAACGCTCCTTCAAGAGAAGCACATATCTTGAGTTTTTCAAGTGTGAAGGAAAGCAATATCACTCAGAAAGATCCATTTGAGTACAAGGAATGGGGCTTACAACAGTAAACTCGATGCTTTGTTCTTATTGTTTAACGAGCATGACAAAGACATAAAGTACATTCGGAATCTTTTTCATGTTTAGGTCTAGAGCATGAAAAAGAGAAAACTAATCTCATACTGAGCGTTTCTTTTCCGTAAATTTAGTCCCTCAGGTCCGGAAAAGTGATAAACCTATGCCTGAGAATACTTTTCTCAATTCTGTAGAAAAGAGAGTGATCCTTTCTCGTATTATTCCACATGGTCCGAGAAAGAGATAACCTACCACCAATGTGGATTCCCATTCACATATTCTTAACGAGCCTGAATTGACAAGTTTACTCGGCATTCAAGTCTATTTTGAGGAGTTAGACCTGGGCCTAAAGAAACTCCATAAGGGCGAGGAGTCTTAAAAAAGGATAGCTTGTAAAAAGAGACCAATATGAGGCTCAATTTGGCATGAAAAATAGATAAGGAGACTCCCCTAAACCTATGACAAATGCGGCATGAGTACCAAAAGACCATAAATGTGTTCTAATCTAGGGTACTCATGTGAGGAAAGCCCTATCCATGGAAGAACAATGGCATAGACAAGGTACTAATGGTTAAAATACCGTAGTCCATGATCAAAGTAGTAACAGATTAGGTATAAATGCAAAAATGCACATGAATGAACAAAATCCTACCCTATATGAGTGAAAAACAACTTCAAGTGACCTTAGACCTATTTCACTGAAGAAAATAAAACATGGTATTGGTTTTATTTTTATCAAAAAAAGAACTATAGGTTAAAACCCACTTTTGAAATAATATTTCTATAAATAGTTCAAAATATAAATCAAAACTCACCATTTGACATTTTTACCCAATATAGACAAGTTTTACCTCTGCCTTCAATTGCTCGGTGTGGACAAGTCTCAAAACCGCAAATACCAGGTAAATCTACTCTCCATGCTCTTTCATTTTATCTAAGCAAATTTTAATTTTAGGCAAAAATTTGATGTTTTCAACTGTTTTCAAGGCAATTACACTGTGTACGTGGGTAAGGTATGTAAATAGGTGCGTACACCCATTTTATACACGGGTTTCTCGAAGGCAAGTCATGAATGATACGCGACATGTCCGAAGGACAGTCACGTACACTGCGCGAGATATAAAAAGGCTATGTAGGGCCAAAATCAAAATTTTTTATATGAATTTAATGTTTGGTAATAGGCTTGTTAACAGACTGAAACATGGTGTTGGAGTGGAGGAAGAGGGAGCATGAAGACATGGACCAAGATGCTCTTCGAAGTGCCCCCACAGTAAATGCTTTGCGGCAAAGTGGGTTGCTCAAATTCTTTTGTACCTCACCTATGCGATCCAATGTCCGCTTACTAGAGTTTTTGATAAACTACTGGGATCATGATCTTGGTTTATTTGACCTACAAGGTGAGTTTCTAGAGATTACCTTGGAAGACATCTATTTCATCTCCGGTTTGTCACAACGAGGAGCTCCAGTAAAATTGGAAGGTACCGGTAGAGGCGGTGACCTTCTAAGTGTGCAGAACTACATTGACACATACTATGCGCCTGGTACTCAAAAGAGGGGTAGTTGCATCCCTATTGTTCATATTCACAGCTTGCCATTACATGTGTTGGAAAGCACTATAGTGAGGGTTGCAGGGTCATCATCACTTCATCTTGCAACTCGAAACCAAATGAGACTTGCAGTGGAATGTCTACAGGGAGCCCTATTTGACTGGTGTTCGGGAGTGATCCCGATAATGAAGAAGAAACTCTCTGATTGTAAAAGAGGTCGACAAAAAAAACTTTGGTTATTCTAGTATATTGGTGGCCTTTTTCTTTGAGAGGGTTCCTAGTTTGAGTCCTGCACTACCTCTACTAGTTTCTTCTCCCTTCCAGCCTAGACTGAGTAGGTGGGGGGGAATCTTCCTCCGCCAGGGAGGCGGTGGATCGATTCAGAGTGTATATGATGATAACTTCTACTTATGGTGGGAGCAACAGCTACCAGCACTGGAGCAGTTTCCATATGCTGGGATAGATTTTTGAAGTGACAATGACCTTGTCCTCCCTCATGGAGGAGCATGGGGAGCATCAGGTATTTTTGTTTTCAAGTTTTTAAATTTTTATGAATTTTTAGTCATAAAGATATATACATATGTATAAGATCTTTTAATCCTATAAAATGTTAAAATGCAGATATTGGACCAGTCTACCCTGCTGGGCATCCACGTATGTATGTGCGTCCTGTGGCAGGAGAATATCATGGCTTGATTAGGGTTCTTGAGGGGAATCTAGCCAGGCTTACCCAAAGTGTACCTACTTTACGCATTGAGTAGATCCCTACCATTATACAGGAGCTAGTGGTTGGTATACCACCTATCTGGATACGCCTTATGAGGCGAGTAGCTAAGGCAGTGCTTGTGTACATCGATGTTGCTGAGGAAGCTGAAGAAGCCCGAGAGTAGGGTGATCAGGATGATCAGGGGGACCAGGGTGGTCCAGATGACCAAGGTGGTATGGATGACCAGGGTGGCCAAGCTTAGACCTAGGAGCACTTTATGGACTTCAATCCATTTTGTATATTTTTTGTATATTATACAGTTATGACTGGATCTGAGGATCAAAAACTCAACCTATCTATATGGACAGATATTCACACACACACACACACACACACATATATATATATATATTGTCGGTTTTATTTACATGTGTTTTGTAATGTATCTATTGTATATTTTTATGAAAAATGTGTTAAGTGCCAGTCCAAGATATAATTAGCATATGCATCAGTTAATGAATTTTGATTCTTGGAATATGATGGAATGTAATAAACTCAAAATTTCTTTCCAATAACCTAACTTGCATCAACTAACGTAATAAAATAGGGTTTCGCACCTGATAAGCTCGATTGAGCTGGGAAACCACCAGTTGAGATTCAAGTTTGACTTCGAGTTGGGTGATGCCACGTGACAAAGCATCCCATAAAAGCTCAATGATAGCCCTATATTTGGCCACATTATTGGTAGCAGGACCTAGGCAAGCGCCTCCAGAGGAAACTAGCTATTGTGAGGGTGAGTAAATAACCCATGCGGCTAAAGCCAGGTTACAAGTGTGGCGACTAGCACCATCTGCAAAACCTATGAACCACTCGGAAGACATCTGTAACAACCAACAGATGGTATAAGAACACAAACCGATGAACTATTGTACATAAAGTTACATACAATAAAAATACAGGAAAAAGCACTGAGCCTAAGCATAGTAATTTTTCAAGTAGATCCCATTTCTAGGCTCGGGCAATTTATTCCCCTCGAAATCATTTAATTCATATGCACCTTTATTCAAAAAATTTGACACGACATAAGGTCCTAACCACATAGACTTGAATTTCCCTGCCCCCAGGGGTTCTTTGTCTTAATCCTAGAGCAAGACAAGCTCCCCTTCAGAAAAAATCCGAGGTTTGACCGATTTATTGTATTGCTTTTTAACCCTATTTTTATGAGCCTCATTTGCTGTTAGCACATCTCTACACTGTTCATCTAGATGTTATAAGTGTAACAAATGTTCTTCAAGCTCAATCGTATCAGGTAACACATGAATAGAAATCTTTAAGGATGGGATTTCGCATTCAACCAGGGTTACTGCTTCCACCCCGTGAACAAGTTGGAAAGGAGAGAACCTTGTAGCAGTTTTCACATTGGTTCGAGAAGACCAAAGTGCAGGATACAGCATGATGTGCCAATTGGAATGGGGTGCATTAATAGTGTGCTTAAGAATAGTCTTCAAGGTTTTATTTACAGCCTTGACTTGACCGTTCACTTGAGGGTAGAAAGAAGACGAATGTTCTTGTTTAAACCCTAGCATAGTGATCAATTCAATCATCATACTATTTTGGAAGTGACTACCATGGTTAGTGACAATCTCTTTAGGAATACTGAATCGTGCGATAATTTGGTTGAAAACGAAAAAATATGTAGTTTACCCATCAGCTTTATAGGTGGGCATTGCCTGTGCCCACTTCGTGAAATCATCTACAATGACAATGATAAGTTTGTGCCCCCCAGCCGAGACTAGGTTGCACGTCACATAATCTATCCCCCACTTCATGAAGGGGCCCACTGAGATGACGGGAAATAATGGAGCAGGATGCAATCGCATCTTTCTGGTGTAAAGTTGACAAGAATGACAATGCTTCATGGCTTCCACACAATCTTTAAATATTGTGGGCCAGAAATAACCAGCATGTAAGATCTTTTGGGCCGTTACTAACCCAGATAAATGACCCCCACATGCTCCACTATGGGCATCATTTAGGACAGTCTCTTCTTCTTCATGGGTAAGAAATCGATGCAAAACAGAATCTACCCCCCTACGATATAAAGTATCTCCAATAATGAGGTAGTTTTTTGCATGTAAGCGTATTTTGCATCGTTCTTCCCGCGAGAAGGCTGCAGGGTACTTTAGAGTCTGGAGATAGACAAATATATCTCCATACCAAGGGTCAGAGGTGGAAATCAAAAATATGTTCTCATCTAGGAATGAGTCTTCTTCAATTTCTACATCTTCCTCAATCGAAAATTCTCCAATGAGCTCAGCAAAAACTAAGGATTTTTTGGATTTGGCAGATTGGAAATCTAAGTCAAACTCCTGAAGAATGACTATCTATTTATTGAATTTGCCTCCAACTATCCATTGGGACAAAACATATTGGAAAGGATTAACATCCGCCACTACTGTCGTGGTCCTTAGTAAGATGTAGTGATGCAACCTCTGAACAACATACACAGCTGCTAACGCCAACTTCTCGACGTGGGAATACCTAAGTTCAGGGCCAGCTAAAGCACGACTAAGATAGTAGACAACATGCTCTTGGAGCTTATCATCCTCCTGGACTAGTACTACCCCTATGGTCGACTTGGATGCGACCAGATACAATATAAAATAAGGAGAGTAATCTAGCGGACACAGTAATGGTGCCGACAACAAAGCTTTCTTTAATGCCTCGAATGCAATTTGTGCGATTTCCTCCCATACAAATGGGGTGTCCTGCTTCAACAGGTGCATGAAACCTTTAGTGATATTGGCATAATTTACGATAAAATGTCAAAGGAATTTGGACTTCCCTTGCAGGCTTTGAAGCTACCTGATGGAATGAGGAGGAGGAAGATTTACTATGGCCTCAACTTTCAAAGGATCCACTTGAATACCTTTGTTGGAAACAATGAATCCAAGCAGTCTCCCTGACTTAGACACAAAAAACACACTTGTGGGGATTCAAGAGAATTTTATAGTATCTGCATCATTCGAAGATTAAATGCAAGTGAACAGGGCGATCGATCCTCTTAGCAGAATGTGCTGGTAGATCATCAAGGTAGGGTTTGACAATAGATTTAATGTAATGAAAAGCAAAATTCATTTCCCGTTGATAGGTAGCCCCTGCATTTTTCAATCCAAAAGGAATTTTCTTGTACGCAAATGTACCCCAAGGACAAATGAAAGTTGTTTTATGTTGGTCTTCTGGTTTAATTTGAATTTGATTATACCCGGAGAAACCATCCATAAACGAAAAGACTTCACTCCCTGCACATACATCAATGATTTGATCTATGAATGGTGTGGGGTAGTTATCCTTAGGACATGCTTTGTTTAGATCGTGAAAATCAGTACAAATGCGTATTGTCCATTGGTTTTTGTCGACAGGAACGAGGTTGGATACCCATTCTATCAAAGCTATCGAGTAAATGAAACCGGCTTTCAGCAATTTTTCAACTTTAGATTTAACAGCTGCCGCTTTACGTGGATTGACAGGTCTAAGTTTTTGTCGAACAGGTTTGGCATTAGGATATGTTTGGATTTCATGCTCGATTATTGATGGATCTATGCCTGGCATCTCCTCATATGACCAAGAAAACATGTCGTGGAATTCCTTAAACAAGGCTGTATAGATCGCAATCTCCTCTGGAGAGCAGTTTGCACTGATGTGTACATTTTCCACAACGTTTGGGTTTGTAGAGATGTTGATAGGAATAGTAGAAGAAATGTTTTCCATATTCCCCTCAGCAAACATTCCTTCCCTTAGTAAGGGATTAATAGGTGTATCAACATCACCTGCCAGTATCATATGGAACTCTTGGTTCTCAATTCTGCTTAACTCTGGAAGAAAATAGGATCGATGGTGAAGATCTTCATAAATCTTATTCAGTCCGCACATAGCTTCCAGAATGGCTTCGTCAGAAGGAAAAACCATATCCAAGCAGTCTCTAGAATGCAAAGAGTTCTCTGCCCAAGAAGTCAGATAGGCTTCTTCCGACTCCTCTGAGACTGTGAGAGGGACCGAAATGGGATCAACAATGGTATGAATGATAGCTTGATAAGCTACTTTCTCTACTGATAAGGGCACTTCAGGTTCATGGCAGGAAGGAAGAACCCAAGGATATGTTCTATCAACAACCATTGCAATAGACTTCCCTACATCACTAGTAGAACCTAAATAATTAATCGGAGCTGGAAAATCAAATGTTCCCATCAATGATGCATACATTCCATCCCATAAGCTCTCTAAAGCAGGTTTAACCTGATCAACCAATGGCATGGTGGACTCGTTAGTTTCCATGTGGCCCTTTCGAGTAAAACTGAGTTCGTCTACAGTAACCAACTTCCCTTCATGCGAAAACACTACTGCCCAAAGTACGACCGATGCAGTAGAAGACATGGCATAAGTCCAACTTCTCCCCAATGGCAAGTTATAATCCAAAGGTGCATCAATGACCTATACCTCAACAGATGCTACCTTCCCTACCAAATTTATTTCAAAAGCTGGTAGTATACCATGTGGACGAAATGACCTTCCGTCGAAAGCAGTAAGTAGAGTGTTCGATGGAACTAGCACTGGAGATCCAAGAGCTTTCCAGCAAGACAAGGACAAGACACATTTGGAAGCACCCTCATCGACAACTTCCCTTCCAATGGTTTTTCCGCCATGTATGACATCTATCGATAAGGCCACATGATAAGGTATGCAAATTTTGACATCTGACAAATTAAACTTCACCATGAGGCTCGATGAATCCATATTACCTAAGGCTGCTAAGAGCGCATCTCATTGGGGGGGACAACTCTGTAACACCTCTAAAGCTGACATTGCACAAGGGGTATGGGATAAATCTTCAACTATAGAGTAGTTGGCTACATCCCTAGCATTGGGATTGTGCAAGGTTTTCTTGAAGACACCTTTCAGTATCTTGGGCATAGGTTCGACAGGTTTTTCAATTGTGAGAGGGTTGAAGGTTTCACCTGTAGACTTACCCTTCTTCGGAGCCTCTATCTCATATTTCTTGTTCCTAGTCTAGAGTAAAGTCTGGGATCAAACCATGTTGATATAATTTGGGTCAAGAGCATTTGGGGTGCCCCCTGCTACATTGGAAACTGAATCAAAATTATGTCCCTGGGGAAAAGGATCCTTCAGGACAGCTGGTTGTTGGCCTTTTAGTAGCTTCTGAGCTTGGTCAAGAAGGCGACATTAATGGGTTAGGTGATCCTCTTGGCACAACTTACATGGGAATTTCAACTTCTTCTTTTCTTTTTTGCCCCATCAGCATTGTTTGTGGGTTTTGGCTTGTTTTGGTTTCTCTCACCTTTTTTTCCCTTCTTCTTTTTCCCACCGGGTTGCTTATTGCCATTTTGAGAGGATTGTGCAAAAACATTTGCATTATAGGGTGAGGGGGAAGCCTTTCATACCTCCACCGTAGAATGTATGATGGAAAACTCATGGATTTGTTTAGCCAAAGACTCTACAGTGGGATATTTCACTGAACCTACCACACCATCAGCATGGGGTCCAGGATTAGGTTTCTCTACATTATGCATTGGCCTTAGTGCATTAAGGATGATCTCATATAAAATCCTAGACTAAGAATATATCAAATCTAGCTGCTGGGCCTTGAGGATAGCCTCTTCCTGCCGAAAGGTAGACAACAAGTCTGTCCCAAAACCATATCGAACAGGAAGTTGGAAGTGACTAAGAAATACATTAGCCAAGTCCCAAAAACTATCAAATGCGACAGAGGGCAGTTCAATGTACCATTTTGCTGCAGTACTATTCAGATTTCTTTGGAACAATCTCAATCGAACTGTGTTGTCATTCAGTGAGTTGGAAGAGCACCACAAATGGAAAGTGGTGACATGAGCTCCTGGGTCACCACTAACTTTGCCTTCGAATTTTTGGATATCCGAGGGAAGCTTGGTAGGAACGGGTGGCCAGGAGGAGTTATGTCTCACTGGGTCATTCATTAGCTTCCACAAGTCTGTCAAGTTTAAAGCTTCCAGGAAAGGGAGCTTGGGTCTAACCGAATCATGAAAAGTACTAGCTTGGGGATTAGAGGGACTTGCCCTCATGTTCCCAGATGTGAAAGCGAGGTTGCCCCATGCTGCCGGTTGCGAAGTGGTCGGGCCTCTTTGAAAAGGATTCCACCCATAAGCCAGTGGATTATTCACATGCAGTGCAGTGTATGGGGTTCGAGCTGCCCTAGTTGAAACTGGGGTTTGGAACACAGGAGCAGGTATCCCTCCGCTAAAAAGCAAGAAAGGAGAGCTCGTGAAAGGAGCTGGAACCAGAGTTTGAAAACCTTGACCATAAGGATTAGGGTTTCCAAACTCCACCCCTACATACGTGGGTGTTGGACCTACATATGGAGTGGATGGGGGAATGTGCCCCCCATTCCAAGGAAAACCCTGGACAAATGACAAGGATCCTATAGGACCACTCTGAGCAGTGTGTGCGAAGGAAGTAGAAGCAAAAGGTACACTAGGAAAACCTTGACCATAAGGATTAGGGTTTCCAAAATCCACCCCTACATACGTGGGTGTTGGACCTACATATGGAGTGGATGGGGGAATGTGCCCCCCATTCCAAGGAAAACCCTGGACAAATGACAAGGATCCTATAGGACCACTCTGAGCAGTGTGTGCGAAGGAAGTAGAAGCAAAAGGTACACTAGGAATCCAAATGACCACTCCACCAGAAGTGCCTACCAAATTTGTGGAAGTCGGTGGTTGAACCACCCGGCTAGCTGGAGTTAAAGGTGTAATAGGTATACTTGTTCTAGGGGCACCAACCGAGGGAGGTGGCACCCCTTCAACCGGAACGGCTAAGGTGGATGTAGAAAAACTTTCTCCTACAGTAGACATTGGTCTGCCCAGAGGGACACCAATCTGACACGAGTGAATTGAAAGGACAAACCTGGACGATCACAGGATCGTTTAGGTCAGTTAGAGGTGAATTAAAGTTCCTTGCAAACTCATCAGCCTGCAAGTCTTCTATCTCTATTGTAGTTAAATCAAACTGGTTTGTCCTAAGTTCTAGTTCACCCAAAACTTCACTAACTCCTATCGGTTCGAAAGAACCGTTCGTGTCTAATCTCCGCATTTTAGGGGAAGGTGGAGATTCCAATGTAATAAGCAGAGGAATGTTTTGTAACCTTCATGACCTTCTAAGAGATTGGTCCTCCACGATTATAAATTTGACTCTTCACACCCTAAGGTCAGCTAAACACAGACAAACCATAGAGCAATCACTACAAAATTTCCTAAAGTCTCAACAATCACAAGGGGTATAAGATATGCTTTCCCGAAGAAAGTTGAGAGATAGTTTATTGGCGTCCTTGAAGAGGTTATTAGGCACAAGCAGAGGAATCACCCACCACCCTCCTACACTTTCAACAAGGGTTACCTTCCAAGCCCGTCCAGGGTCCACCAGAAATAGCCTTCTTCTTTACCTATGTATAAACCCTAGATGTCAAAGAGACCAAAGGCTACCTTAACTATATCAATAGTCTGGGGGGACAATCGCAAGCCTAGTTCTTACGCAAGGGTAGGGTAGTAAATCCTGAAACTCTATCTAGGATAGAATCCCCAGATGTGAAAAAACCCTGGTCTATGTTTTGACAAGGAATCTGAGGGTTATCTCCTCAATCCAAGCCTCCATGCGGCCTCGTGCTTAACTCCCGTTTGAGAGGAGACTCCCAGATACTACCAACATAGAAAAGGATTTACCTATCGATTGGCTAACTACGTCTGAATTTAAACACTTGTGGAGAGTTTACACTTCCTATCCCACAAATCTAGCCTAAGCTAGTAGGTGTATGACCCTATTACTAATAAATTTTAAATTATATTGTTCATTTTAATGGCTGTTCTCAGTCAGAGGGTAAGTGGCATGAATGACTGTGATATTATAGACTCGATAAGAAAAGTAAAAAAGTGTATAAAATGAATTCCAAAGAAAATTACAACTACTTAAATCAAGCTTCTTTTCTCTTTTGTAAATATGAGCTAATGAGATTACAACTAAGTATGAGAAGACTAAGTCTTCTTTTTTATAATTTTTGAAATTTTCATTCAAAAACACTAAAAATAAAACTAATATATGTCATTAAATGCAAAAGTATCAAATGTTTTTTTTTTACTTTTCAAATTCTTCAAAAATTACCATGCACCTAAATGCAAATTTTTTTTTTAGTATGTTTGAATAATCAAAGCATAAAGAAAGCAATATGAAGTATAGCGGACTTCCAAGAACCAAATTCAACCACTTAAGGAGGAGACTTGGTAAACATTGTTATACACCTGATTGGCACCTCTCCGTCCGAGTGCTGACATCCCTCAGGTCGGCACACAAAAGGACACTTATGGATTGAGGTTTGCCTAGTTTCACTAT